>QEPC01000531.1:218584-242027 GCA_003113815.1 Sphenodon punctatus | reverse complement strand
AATGTTAACTCCACTTTAACACCACTTTAACATTTCCTATGCATGTTGCAGGGCTATACTGTTGCCCTATGCAGCCCTGCAACGTGCATAAGAAAGGTTAAGGTAGTGTTAAAGTGGAGTTATGTCTGTTTTCACCCAGGAAGACAGTGATACATTTCTGAAGTTGAGAAGTTGCATGTGCACGTACTTAGCTTAGTTACAGGGGCAAAGGGAACCCCAAGTGATAGGAAGTAGAAGGAGGATTAGTGAGCAGCCTCTGAAGAAGAGAAAGTTAATGGAAGAGAGAGGTTTTTAGGAGGAATTTAAAGGTAGGGAGCAAAGTGTACATCTTCAGAGAAGGCGTTCCAGGTGTAGAGTGCAGCATGGGAGAAGGGGGGAAGACTTAGGTGAGCAAGGATGGTGGCAGAGTAGTGAGGTTTTTGGTTGGGCATGTAGTGTAAAATGCAGGAAGAACAATTGGAAGAATCAAAGCCATGAAGAGCCTTGAAGATGAAAACAAGGAGTTTGTAGCTTGGGCAATAAGAGAGACCATCTCCTGTCCTATGCTCCACCAGTATCCTTAAGGCTAGCTGAAAACAACCTCTTGTTGGTTCCGTCACTGCAACAAGTTCATGCAGCAAAGGCGTTTATAGAGGCATTCTCAGTGGTTGCTCCACAACTTGGGGACTCCTTTCCCCTGGAGATATGCCAGAGCCTGGACACTTTCTGGAAATATTGCAAGACTTCATTATCTGGTGAGACATTTGGAATGCATGGATGGGTTTGTGGAGCAGGTACAGAATAAGGGACTATCTTTATATTATTTTTATAGTGTGTATTCATTTGTCGTATGTTGTGCTACCTGTCCTGACCACTCAGGATAGGGTGACTTTATAAATCCAAATTAAGAAATATTCCTAGTCTATTTGGCACTGTAGAGACATCGTTGTGTCCAGTTTTATGTACCACATTTTGAGAAAGATGTATCCATATTGGAGAAGAGCCAAAGGAGAGAAGAGATAGTGTTTGTATTGCACAACATAGGAAGAAAGGTTCAAGAAACTGGCAGTGTTTAGCCTAAAGTTTAAAAGATTAAGGATGGACATAACAGCAGTTTTCAGATATGTAGAATGCTGCCATAAAAGGCAGGGGTTCTCCATTGCCATTCAGGGAAGAAAAAGATGCAACTAGTTTGTTGCAGAAAGGTCAACTTTGGTTAAAAGCGCAAGAATTCCCAACTGCAATGACACAAATTGTAGACTTCATCGGAGGTCATTAAGAGGAGGCTGGATAAATATCTATTAGAGATGGTTAAGGCATAGTAAATTCTTTCCCTGTGCAATGGTTGGGACGAATTGTTTGTTAAGGCCCCTTCCAGCCCAACAAGTCTATCACCTTCAGAGATGTAGATCTCCTCCCCCTTTTTTCTTTCAGTTCATATAAGATACATTGATGGAGTATTTGGGGTGGTAGCAGGATTTCCCCATGCCTAGGGCTGCTTGCCATGTTCAGAAAGGGGTGGGGACTAACTTGAGTTTAACTTGCGTTAGAATGGTCATGTAAAATCCCCGATCGTGGGCATGGGAGTTTTAACATTATTTTTCCATTCTCCCATTAAATTCAGTAACGTGGGACAGGGCTGGATTTTGAGCCCCGTATCGCGTTATTGAATTTAATGGGGGAATGAAAAAATAACGCTAAAACCCCATGATTGGGGTTTTCTGGTGAGTGCTCTAACATGAGCTAAAGTGACGTTAGTCCCTGCCCTTTCTGAATGTGGGCAAGTAGCCAGAAATGAGCTTACCATCATGTGAGATGGAGTGAAGATCTAGATGAACATGGATCACTTCCCAAATAAAATGAAAATAGTATGTATCTTCTTCAATAAAAACAAGTAACTGTTGCTTAATTTGTAAAAAAAATAAATCTCCAGGGCCCACCTCCACCCCAGAAGCCCTGCTTCCCACTCCAGTGCTTGTCGGGAACTGAACCCTAGTGTCTAGATAATAACCTAACCACCCTGCCCCTCTACAGCTGAATAGAAAACTGAGTTCTTGTGATTTAATCTATGTGATGATCAGTGCAGCAAGTGGGGCAGGAAAGTCATTAATGAAAGCCAAATAAACCATCCAGGTTTTTTTGGCTTTCCTTCTAACCCTGAAATGGCCAATACTGGTTTTTTCCTGGTCTTTCACATTTCAGGGTGCACACTCCTACTGGGAACATTTCTTGGGGCTCTGCCTCAACCCCTTGAATTTAATTGCCTGGGCTAAGTCCTGACAAGTCCTCCTTCTACCCCAGTTATGCTATGCAAGTAACTGAAATGGCAACTTGGTCACTCTTGCAAACATGCCAGCTAACAATGTTTCTTTTCCGCTTAAAGCACAATGAGGCATTTCTTCATTTTCAAGACAAGTAGAGACATGTCAGAAACCTGTGTAAAAGGTGAGCCATTTGGTTATACAACAAGATATGGTTTAAATCAATACCTTAAAATGGCTGTACAATCAACCCCAAGAATACTCATTGCAGCACATGGATGAGCAGAACTACTACTGCTAACAGCCTTAGGAGTTAAAAGCATTCCTTTAAAATGGGATAATTTACTGGAAGTGGGAATCTAGAGCAAGGGCACTTTGATAGTCTGAGAGGGTTGCGCTGAGTGAGGGGGTTCAGGTATCAAAAGAGCATACATGCCAATTGCTTTTAAGAGCTCAGCAAATTGGATCCTTTTTGATTGGGGAGCTTTCATTGGAGGATACAAGTAGCTTGAGTGATATTATTGGTAGCCTTCCAGTCTTGGAACAGGATAAGCTTATGTCATGCTTGGAAATTATCAAGGATAAGATCGCTAATAATACCCTTGATTATAGGGTGCTTTCCCTGGGCCCTCCCTCAAAACAACAAATTAATTCAGATTTTTGTACAAGAGTACGATGTTTGGATATTGAGGAACGGGACTCCGGCCAAGACTACTTTGGCCCAGGATTCGTTAGTGCAGGAGGGGATTCCAGGAACTATGAGTCGGATTAGTAATGTGGCAACAGTTAATGCCGAAGTGACCACCATTACCCCCATGTCCTCCCACATATGACCAACAGAGGGGAGTCCATCCTTGGGGAATTTTCACCAGGAAAGGAACCCATGCCGCTCAAGGAGCCAGGACAGTGAGAGGACTTTGAAGTTTCCAAGAGGCTTAGTTAGATTTGCCTCTTGGAATATTACGGGCCTTAGGGCCAAGTTGGGGGACTTGGAGTGGGGGTGTTTTCTGTCTAGGTTTGATATAATTTGCTTTCAAGAGACTTGGCTTCTGCAGGCACTACCTGTCCAGTTGGATCACTTTGAGGGAATTTTCCATGGTGGCCAAAAAAAGGGTATAAAGGGGCGACCATCGAGTGGACTAGCAATTTTTATAGCCAAAGGGGTGGGTGCAAAATTTTCTATCCTTCAATCAAACAGGCCAGAAGTTCAGCAAGTTCTCTTAAAATTTGGATCTAGCCACTCAGAATGGCTGATCGTATCAAATATATATATTCCTCCT
This sequence comes from Sphenodon punctatus, assembly GCA_003113815.1. Taxonomy (NCBI): domain Eukaryota; kingdom Metazoa; phylum Chordata; class Lepidosauria; order Sphenodontia; family Sphenodontidae; genus Sphenodon; species Sphenodon punctatus. Next base: position 238,507 of record QEPC01000531.1, on the reverse strand, counting down.
GTGTCATCTAAATATTATTGTGAGGATATATGGGACATCTTACAGGAACTTATCTTGGCAACACAGGATGATTACCCTAGGGCTGCTATGGTCCTGGCAGGGGACCTTAATATCCCCTTGCGGGCAGGCCAGGGAATTGTATACCCTGAGGAGGACTCTAGTGAATCCTCAATGCCTATGGAGCTTAGTAATCATATGGAGGAGAGGTTAGCATCTTTTATTTATAATACCAACCTTAGCATAATCAGGGAAGACTTGATTAGAGATCCAGAAAGGGGCTGTACCTTTATAGGCCCCCAGGGAAGTAGTGCTATAGATTTAATTTTAATATCTATCTACTACAGCTTTGGGTAGGATTAAACATTTTTTGCTAATGCCAAGGCCAGAGAGTGACCATCTTGTTTTAAGTATGGTCATTATTGGCCAGGGAGGGGAAAATTTTCAAGGAGATCAAAGCCTGAGTGGAGAGGGTCTAAAAAAGTTAGAAGAATTCCCCATACCTCATTGTTTGTCCAAATTATTAACTTATGTGCCTCAGACAAATTTAAAGGACTGAGTGCTCAAATACAGGCCACACAGGACTTTACAATTCTCCTGCAGTGCTTTGAGGAGGTTATTGATAGCTTCTGCCAGCCTTTTCTGGCTGACGAAGCTATTCAGCATTGCCAGGGGAAACAGCTTTGGTATGACTGGGAGTGCAAAGTCCATAAAACTCAGCTTATAGCTTCCAGGAGATGTTGGGTGAGATTGCGCGACGTGGCGAGTCAGACAAAGTTCTTGAAGGAAAGAGCGTTATACAAACAACTATTAAAGTGCAAATGGACTAGCTATTATAATTAGCTATGGGTGCGTCTGGCAGTTGCCCAGAGATTGGGGAACACCTCCCAATTTTGGTGTATCCTCAATGGGATGACCAATTCCCAGCGAATAGTTATTAATCAGAGGGTCAGGGGGAGGGGATCCCCTGGGAGAAATTTTTTACCCAAATGTATGAGGAACCCCAGGTGTTTGATGGGCTGATCCAGCCAGTTACCAGGGAAGTTGATTTGATAGCAAGTTCTGAGCTAGAAGGCGGGGCCTTTTCTAAGGAAGTGATCTATCAATTAATTTCCTCACTGAAAAGTAATAAGGTGCCTGGTCCAGACTATATTACACCGGAGATGCTTCATGCAGCACTGGGTTGGTGGTCATTGTTGCTTCATAGTATGTTTATGGGAGTTAAGAGGTATATGCGGATCCCCCCAGCTTGGCAGCAGTGCTGGATCATACCAATTTTTTAAAAGGGTGTGGTCATAGACCCAGCTTGCTACCGCCCCATTAGTCTACTCTCAGTCGTGGGGAAATTATTTGCTAAATGTCTGTTGGAACAACTACAGAAGTGGGTGGACCGTGAGCTATTAATTTCTCAGGAGCAGTTCGGATTTGCCAAGGGCAAATCAACAACTGATTGCTGCTTTATTTTGCAGCACCTAATTTATAAATATTACAAAATTAGGAAGGGCAAACTATATTTGGCGTTTATTGATTTAACTAAGGCCTTTGACTCTGTTCCCAGGGCAAGCTTATGGGCAAAGTTAACTACCCTGGGGATTAACAACAGCCTCCAGTCTCTTATTATCCAATTATACTCTAATAATACAGCAAAGGTGAAATTTGGTAATAGGTTAAGCAAGGACATCCCGACACGGAGTGGTGTTAGACAGGGGTGTGTGCTGGCCCCGTTATTATTTAACATATATTTGGCAGATCTTGTAAAATGGTTGGAAGTAGACAATGCCCACCCCCCGGCGATTGGCTCCCGCAAATTAGGTGTGCTCCTATTTGCGGATGATATAGTGTTGTTATCTCAAACCCCAATAGGCCTCCAACGCCTACTACGGAAGCTAGACGAATACTGTTCTGCCAATGGACTGTCACCAAACCCACAGATGTCCAGGGTTATGATAGTGGGGGGGTCGGAAATCTGTGAGTAAGTGGACAATTGCCCAGCAGCCACTTCAAGTGGTTACAAATTTTGTATATTTGGGGGTAACCTTTTCCAACAGGGGAACATGGGCTAAGCATGTACAGTGGAGGGTGGCTAAAACAGCAAGTTTGGTCGGGGTTTTGGCTAGGGTAGCCCGTCTTTCCCAGGGGGTTCCTATATCTACTATCTTACGGGTATACAAAGCTAAAGTACCGCCCTCGGCTGTTTTTGGTCTAGATATTGTCCCCCACCCTATAACAACATTATTGGACAAAGCACAGGATTTATTTTTGTGCAGGATTCTCCAGGTGGGCAGAGAGGTACCGGGTCCAGTGCTTAGGGCAGAGACGGGAGTTTTCTCAGTCCAGTTATTTGGAAGACTGGCGTTAATACGCTACTGGGTGAGATTGTTATCCCTACAGGAGGATTNTTACAGGAACTTATCTTGGCAACACAGGATGATTACCCTAGGGCTGCTATGGTCCTGGCAGGGGACCTTAATATCCCCTTGCGGGCAGGCCAGGGAATTGTATACCCTGAGGAGGACTCTAGTGAATCCTCAATGCCTATGAAGCTTAGTAATCATATGGAGGAGAGGTTAGCATCTTTTATTTATAATACCAACCTTAGCATAATCAGGGAAGACTTGATTAGAGATCCAGAAAGGGGCTGTACCTTTATAGGCCCCCAGGGAAGTAGTGCTATAGATTTAATTTTAATATCTATCTACTACAGCTTTGGGTAGGATTAAACATTTTTTGCTAACGCCAAGGCCAGAGAGTGACCATCTTGTTTTAAGTATGGTCATTATTGGCCAGGGAGGGGAAAATTTTCAAGGAGATCAAAGCCTGAGTGGAGAGGGTCTAAAAAAAGTTAGAAGAATTCCCCATACCTCATTGTTTGTCCAAATTATTAACTTATGTGCCTCAGACAAATTTAAAGGACTGAGTGCTCAAATACAGGCCACACAGGACTTTACAAATCTCCTGCAGTGCTTTGAGGAGGTTATTGATAGCTTCTGCCAGCCTTTTCTGGCTGACGAAGCTATTCAGCATTGCCAGAGGAAACAGCTTTGGTATGACTGGGAGTGCAAAGTCCATAAAACTCAGCTTATAGCTTCCAGGAGATGTTGGGTGAGATTGCGAGACGTGGCGAGTCAGACAAAGTTCTTGAAGGAAAGAGCGTTATACAAACAACTATTAAAGTGCAAATGGACTAGCTATTATAATTAGCTATGGGAGCGTCTGGCAGTTGCCCAGAGATTGGGGAACACCTCCCAATTTTGGTGTATCCTCAATGGGATGACCAATTCCCAGCGAATAGTTATTAATCAGAGGGTCAGGGGGAGGGGATCCCCTGGGAGAAATTTTTTACCCAAATGTATGAGGAACCCCAGGTGTTTGATGGGCTGATCCAGCCAGTTACCAGGGAAGTTGATTTGATAGCAAGTTCTGAGCTAGAAGGCGGGGCCTTTTCTAAGGAAGTGATCTATCAATTAATTTCCTCACTGAAAAGTAATAAGGTGCCTGGTCCAGACTATATTACACCGGAGATGCTTCATGCAGCACTGGGTTGGTGGTCATTGTTGCTTCATAGTATGTTTATGGGAGTTAAGAGGTATATGCGGATCCCCCCAGCTTGGCAGCAGTGCTGGATCATACCAATTTTTTAAAAGGGTGTGGTCATAGACCCAGCTTGCTACCGCCCCATTAGTCTACTCTCAGTCGTGGGGAAATTATTTGCTAAATGTCTGTTGGAACAACTACAGAAGTGGGTGGACCGTGAGCTATTAATTCCTCAGGAGCAGTTCGGATTTGCCAAGGGCAAATCAACAACTGATTGCTGCTTTATTTTGCAGCACCTAATTTATAAATATTACAAAATTAGGAAGGGCAAATTATATTTGGCGTTTATTGATTTAACTAAGGCCTTTGACTCTGTTCCCAGGGCAAGCTTATGGGCAAAGTTAACTACCCTGGGGATTAACAACAGCCTCCATTCTCTTATTATCCAATTATACTCTAATAATACAGCAAAGGTGAAATTTGGTAATAGGTTAAGCAAGGACATCCCGACACGGAGTGGTGTTAGACAGGGGTGTGTGCTGGTCCCGTTATTATTTAACATATATTTGGCAGATCTTGTAAAATGGTTGGAAGTAGACAATGCCCACCCCCCCGGCGATTGGCTCCCGCAAATTAGGTGTGCTCCTATTTGTGGATGATATAGTATTGTTATCTCAAACCCCAATAGGCCTCCAACGCCTATTACGGAAGCTAGACGAATACTGTTCTGCCAATGGACTGTCATCAAACCCACAGAAGTCCAGGGTTATGATAGTGGGGGGTCGGAAATCTGTGAGTAAGTGGACAATTGTCCAGCAGCCACTTCAAGTGGTTACAAATTTTGTATATTTGGGGGTAACCTTTTCCAACAGGGGAACATGGGCTAAGCATGTACAGCGGAGGGTGGCTAAAACAGCAAGTTTGGTCGGGGTTTTGGCTAGAGTAGCCCGTCTTTCCCAGGGGGTTCCTATATCTACTATCTTACGGGTATACAAAGCTAAAGTTCCGCCCTCGGCTGTTTTTGGTCTAGATATTGTCCCCCACCCTATAACAACATTATTGGACAAAGCACAGGATTTATTTTTGTGCAGGATTCTCCAGGTGGGCAGAGAGGTACCGGGTCCAGTGCTTAGGGCAGAGACGGGAGTTTTCTCAGTCCAGTTATTTGGAAGACTGGCGTTAATACGCTACTGGGTGAGATTGTTATCCCTACAGGAGGATTTGCTCCCTCTATTGTGTCTCTATGAAGAGCTAGGTTATTCTGGACCCCGTGGATATCCACGGCTCGACTACCTGGGACACCTTATCCAGAACATGGGGTTCTCCTTTACTTATTTTTTGGGAAGGCCACTAGCAGGAATACAAAGGGAAATCCAGGCCCGTTTGGAGGACAATGCTCGCCAGGAGGACTTGGCGGCAATTGGGGCTTGGAGGGTGGCCCCCTGGTTCAAATTACTCAAGCTCAGCTGGGGGTTGGAGGGTTATTTGGATGAACTGATTAATCGTACCTTGTGAAGAAATTATAGTCTTATACGCTTCCAGCTGGTAAGGACCGCGGTGGTTGAGGGAAGATATTAAAAAAGTCCCGTATGCCAAGCGTTTGTGTTCCTGCCCTGGGGGAGTGGTGGAAACGGTTGAGCACTTTCTCCCTTTTTGTCCCCATTATAGCGATCTTAGGGGTGTTTGGCTTCCCCCCCTTTAATAATTTGAATTTTGTGGAGTCTGGACAAGGGTATAGAGGCCTTCTCTCCCTATCAACAAAAAATGATTGGATTTCTTTGGCAACCTTTGTCCGGCAAGCCTCTCAGTAGAGGAAAATGATAAACCAACTCTAAGGGAATTATGATATAGCAACTGCGGGAAGTTAGGGAAGGGATTGTGCTCAAATCGAATTTCCAGGATATGTCGGAATTGGATATGTGTATAATATAAACGGGGTCTTACCTTCCTTTCCATTTCCTTGGTGGCCCCCGGGTGATAAGGTTGGGAATGTCTGCCTCTTTAGCCTATTCCCAATTTAATTGGGTATTCTAGGCTCTCCCTTGACGCGATGGGGCTATATAGGCCCAATTTATGTACCTAATAATTTTATTGGCTCTAGGGGCAACTCCTTACCTTTAATCCTTGTTAGCAAGGCACTCTAAATAAATATTTGCTCTATTTTAGGGGAAGTCCCTTTTTAAAATAATTTTTATAATTTTATTTATATTTTATATGGCTATTTATACTGTTGTTTGTTATTTGTTTGTGATTGTTTAAAACCGGATTGTTCTTGTTTTTGTTTTTAGTTAATTTGGGTTATGGCAAAAGCCAGAATCCTAATAATAAACTAAAAATGTTTTGTTTGATTGCGCTATTATTACACTTAACTTGGTTTATTATGACTTATTAAATCAGGACAAACTCGAACTTATGGTTCACTATTCTGCACCCTTTGGTGTTAGCCGTAATATGTGTTTTGGCTGTTTAATATAGTGGTTCATTTTTTATTGATGATTTTAGTGTGGTGTTGTTATATTATATATAATTGTTGTCTTATATGTTTTTGTTTGTATGTATGTTTGTTTGTTTTGTGTTGGCCATGGCGAAAGCCGGTGCTAAATAAATTTCAATTTCAATTACTGGAAATAGAAGGTTGCCTCAGTAAAGGTTTGCAGCTTCGGAACACTGCTGCATCATACATTCCACAAAATGGGTTTGACTCTGTCACTTCACCAAAGAAGTATGTGTATTTACAGCACCAGCAACAGTGCCCAAATCCCCTTCATTTGGGCCTCTCTTCTGGGAACTTCCATTCCAGGTTTCTGGCCTGGTCTGCTAGGTAGGCAGGCCCAGGGTTTACAAGACCAGCTGTCTGGTTGAAAATCCCCCTCTGCTTTCTTCATCCTCACTAGCCCTGTTGATGTAGGGCTTCTCTGGTGAGCATTTGGAATCCCACCCTCATGGGATTCCAAAACTCTCTGGGGGAAATACTCACAAACCTTGAGTACTGTTCTGTTGATGGCCTGGTTGAAATGCTGAAGTACCAGAGGAGGCAGCTAGAGCATAAGTGGCATTTGGCTTGTGCTAAAGCCAACCATTATGGTGCAGTTCTTTTTCAAAGGACTATGCTGTGGCAGTGGCGAAGAAAGCTTTTTTCTCTGTGCCATAACATCTGGAAAGTGCCACCCAGTGGAACTGTTCTAGGTGGTAAATTGCCTGGTAAATCCAGGTTGTTTCCACTCACAGACAGAATCCTGTTTTGCCCTCTGTGATAAGTTTGACTGTAACCAAACTGTGTCCAACTCATGCTGGATATGAGCAATTTTGTCTGCATGGTAAGTAGCAGAGTTCTAGAGGCTCGGTCTTGTCCTGCTTGCATAGGTTTCATTGGTGTTACCCACTGATGCAGAGGGAATGATTAGTGAAATTAAGGTGACTAGTTACAAATTAGATCTCCTGTGCTTGTCTTGACTGGTGAAAGCCAGTTAGGAGAAACTGGGGTCTTTGCAAGCTGGGTTTGTCAACGCTTTCTTTCAGGGGAGTAGATTAGCAGACACTTTCAAATCTGCAGTTGACCAGTCCCTGAACAAGAAACTATCTTGATGTTACTACTTGTCTCTAATCTCCTCTTTTTGAGAGAGGTTGCTAAATAAGTGGTCCCCTTTCAGTTTCAGTCCATGCTATTGGATGCTTGGACTACTGTCAATCTAGCTTTCTTTCTAAGACTGCTCTTGTGGTCCTTTTGGATAATATACACTTGGAGATCAACAGAGGAAATTGTACCCTCTTGATCTTTTTAGATATTTTGGCAGCCTTTGAAACCACTGACCATGAGGTGCAATTGGCATGACTGCAAGACCTGGCAGGTATGCATGATGGGACCTCTCTTGTTTAGTTCTACTCGTTGCTTATGTTACCCTGGGATAGGGTGACTTGTACACCCAAGTAAATATATAAAATCCCCAAGTGAACTTCCAGATCAATTCATTGTTAGGACCCAGCCCAGGGTGCACACTCCCCGCAGGGTGCCAGTACCTCTCTCACCCCCAACAGACCCTTCCTTGGCCCCGTTGGGCAACACTGAAGTTTCTCCTATCAGTGAGACACTGCTGTCATCGCCTGTGCCCCTATGAGGGATGCACGCACAAGCCACACCCCCACGCCATCAGACTGCCCCTAAGGGCAGAGCGCTGGAGCCACAGTGTGCAGAAGCCATGCTCCCAGCCTCAATCTCGGCGCCACAATGCTCAGAGCATCTGCACCACTGCCTGGTCAGTGGGGATGTAGGCAGCGTCCCGCCTCAAGCACAGCGCTGGTGATCAGTGCTGCAACACCTGTGAGACCGGTCCCTGCCTTTGCCTGGATAACCTGTGATATTGCTTGTGGATCATGTGGGTGCGTGACTGTTGGAGTGACTGGACCGTGTGGGTGAGTGAGTGTTGTAAGGTGCAAGAGTCTCAAGCCGATAAGTCTGCATCCCTTGTACTGTTTAGGTTGCACTATCCCTGGGGCCCTCCTGGTGGTGAAAGCCCTATCCTGCTCCCCCCTCCCTGGGGGCTCCGGCACCTCCCCGCTCCTCACTTTCTGCACCTCTGCCCTGACTCTGTACCCTGTATGTGCGTTAAGGGGCAACTCCAAGGTGTGCGCTTATCCCCAAATACCCTGTGATGATACAGGCTGTGGATTACTAATCCTGCAGCCCTATGCTATCCTGAGGGTTTGTTTACAGGCACCCTTGTCACTGAGCTAAGGTGTGTGTGGTTGTACCCTCCTGCCTCCCCTTTCCCCTACTAGATCTGTCCTGGACCTCACAGTATCACCAGCATATATTAATCTTCCCCTTCCTCACTGAGTGGAGCGTCGCCTCCCTAGCCATGGAACAACTAGCAGCTGAGGTGGCAGAGCTGATGAGGGTTATGCAGTCCTTGGCAATGGAAGTCAAGGACCTCCGAGACAGGCAGACGGCCACAGAGGCACCACCACCACCACCCACCCCTCCGGTGGCCCCACGCAGCTGGCAGAGCCCAGGGAGCCTAGGGGGGCTGCTGCATGCACTCCTCACAAACCTAAAGGCCCCACAATAACAAAATTCTCCGGGGACCGTTGGTTGTTTAAAGGCTTCCTCGCACTCTGCAAACTCACCTTTACTGTACAACCCAAAACCTATAATACTGATGTCCTTAAGGTGGCTTTTGTTGTTAGGTTGCTCGATGGTAATGTTCTGGTTTGGGCCACCCCGCTGCTTGTAAAAGAAAAAAAGCCCCCTCCTAACTGATTCTGAGGGCTTTGTACATGAATTAACCTTTTTGTTTGACTTACCCGCATTGGGAGAAGGATGCAGAGATGGCCATTGTGAACTTAAAACAAGGAAAAGGACCACTGCTGGACTATGTTACAAAATTTGAACAGTTTGCAGTTGATCTAAACTGGTCAGACCATGTGCTCTGAGTAATGTTTCGAATAGGATTGAATGATGAGTTGAAGAATCAATTGGCATTTACCACCCTCCCTGCGACATGGGGAGGACTCGTCACTTTGGCCATCCAGATCGAAGCGAGCCTGACAGAACGCTGACGGGAACGGCGCTCAGAACCATTTAGGCTGTCGGGCCTGACCATTACCAGTGGTGGCGAGTAAGGGGGCAGGCTGTAAAGGAGACGAGGTGGAGCCCATGCAATTAGGAGTCTCGCGCGGCCCTCTTACCGCAGAGGAATGAGAGACCCGCCGGAACCTCAGTCTGTGTTTCTACTGTGGGCAACCTTCACACTTCGCCCGCAATTGTCCCTCACTTCTGACTACAACAAGAGAGGTGGGAAAATCCAAACCCCAAGAACTATAGGGGGGTTCCCGGGTGCACAGGAGGGACCCCTAAGCTGGCAAGCCCAGGTCCTCGTCGCAAGCCCTTACCCAGCACGGTACCTACAAGTGCCCACCATGTTGGGCATAACTTCAACACGGAGTCTTGTGGTCTGGACCATCATTGATTCCAGGGCATCTGGCAACTTTATAGACCAAGGCTTGGTAGACCAGTATGCTGTTCCATGCATGCAGAGGTTCCCCCATGAGCATGTGCACACCATTGATGAGTCCCCGCTAACATCGGGGCCGATCACGGCCCAGATGATGGAGATTCAGGTGACTATCAGGCGGCACCGCAAGACGCTACACTTTGACATTGTGGCTACCCCCATGTTCGCTGTGGTTCTGGGCATGCCTTGGCTATGTCGCCATAACCCCACGCTAAATTGGACAGACTGGACTGTGGACTTTCAGACCGAGTTCTGTGGGTCATCATGTATCCTGCGAGTCCCCCGGCAGGGAATGCTGACTACATGACCAGAGCACTCCTGCTCACTTCCGTTGCAATATCATGACCTTGCAGATGTTTTTAACAAGGACGAAGCTGCAGCCCTGCCCCCGCATCAGTCATATGATTGCCCCATCGAGTTGATCCCCAGCACCGAACCCCCGTATGGCCGGATTTATGCCCTCTCGGGGCTGAACTAACCACACTGAAGGAATATATTGAGGACAACTTACGTCACGGCTTTATTCGCCATTCATCCTCCCCGGCCAGGGCACCTCTGTTTTTTGTCCCTAAAAAGGATGGGGGGCTCTGCCCCTGTATAGATTACTGTGGCCTTAATGCCATTACCATCAAGAATAATTATCTGCTCCCCTTAATTCCAGAATTATTAGACAGGTTTCAAGGGGCAAAAAGCTTTACCAAGTGGGACCTTTGTGGGACCTACAACCTGTTACGGGTCTGACAAGGGGATGAGTGGAAAACGGCATTCCGGACAAGATATGGACGTTACGAATATCTCGTTATGCCATTCGGGTTAACCAATGTACCAGCAACATTCCAACATCTTATCAATTATGTATTACGGGAAATGCTGGACACTTATGTGGTCGCCTACCCCGACGATATCTTAATCTACTCTTCAGCAATGACCGAACATGTTCAACATGTCTGTTCAGTATTATTACGTCTGCAACAGCATCGTTTGTTTTGCTTAATGGAGAAATGTGCCTTTCATCTGTCCACGGTTGAGTTTCTTGGGTTCATTATCTCCCCCCATGGCGTGGAAATGGATCCTAAATAGGTGAAGGCTGTCCTGAATTGGGGTTCCCCCGCCGTCTGTGAAGGCCTTACAGCGCTTTCTAGGAACAACCAATTATTACCGTCAATACATTCCCCAGTATACCCAACTTACAGAAGCCCTGATGACATTATTACAGAAGGGAACCCCTTATGTTTGGACTAAGAAACAAGAAGAGGCCTTTGAAACTCTGAAAGACACCTTTACTCATGCACCGATCCTCCAATACCCCAACTTCAACAAAACCTTCACCATCGAAACAGATGCTTCTAGCATTGCTATTGGAGCCGTTTTGCTCCAAGCAGGACCAGACGGGGACTGGCTAATGCCTTGTGCATATTATTCACAGCAACTAACAAGTGCCGAAAAGAACTATACAATCTTAGATCGGGAGCGCCTAGCCATTAAGGTGGCTTTTTCCACATGGAGACACTACCAGAGAGAGCCGTCTACCCTGTGACTGTTATAACTGACCATCATAACTTGACCTATTTCCAAACCACACGCATCGCTAATGCCCGACATGGGCANACTTACAGAAGCCCTGATGACATTATTACAGAAGGGAACCCCTTATGTTTGGACTAAGAAACAAGAAGAGGCCTTTGAAACTCTGAAAGACACCTTTACTCATGCACCGATCCTCCAATACCCCAACTTCAACAAAACCTTCACCATCGAAACAGATGCTTCTAGCATTGCTATTGGAGCCGTTTTGCTCCAAGCAGGACCAGACGGGGACTGGCTAATGCCTTGTGCATATTATTCACAGCAACTAACAAGTGCCGAAAAGAACTATACAATCTTAGATCGGGAGCGCCTAGCCATTAAGGTGGCTTTTTCCACATGGAGACACTACCAGAGAGAGCCGTCTACCCTGTGACTGTTATAACTGACCATCATAACTTGACCTATTTCCAAACCACACGCATCGCTAATGCCCGACATGGGCACTGGACCCTGTTCTTCGCAAGTTTCAATTTCTGAATTCACTATCGCCCAGGACACCAGAACATCCTAGCAGATGCCTTATCTTGGTGTACGGAGCCAGGCGACCAACCAGAGAACAGGGGAGAGCCCCTATTGGGGAAAAAGGTCTTTGCAGTGACCCTTCACATCCATGAACAATTGCTGCAGTACTCACAATGGGCCCCGGTACCTGAAACCCCAGCAGCGTATGACCCACAGATGAAGTTATATTATCAGGATGGAAAGATTGTAGTACCTGCCCCGGCACGCCGATGCATTTTGTGGAGACACCATGATGCACCCTTGGTCGGGAACCCTGGGATGAGGCAAACGCTGGACCTCGTACTACGACAGTTCTGGTGGCCCAGTATAAGAACAGATGTACAAGAGTATGTGAAGAACTGCACCATGTGCGCATGGACAAAGTTTCCCCGGCAGTGCCCCCACGGTTTTCTACAGCTAGCACCGCTTCCCCGAGGTCCATGGCAAAATATCGGGCTAGATTTTATTGTGGAACTCCCACCATCCCAGCAATGTACCACAATCCTTGTGGCAGTTGATCACTTTTCAAAAATGGCCCACTTTATTGCATGTACGGGTATACCCATGGCAGCTCAGATGGCACAGCTACTACTAAAGAACGTCATCAAACTTCACGACATTCCTATAGAGATAGGCTCCGATCGGGGAACACAATTTACAGCGTGCCTGTGGAAGGCGCTCCTAACCAGCCTACAAATAAAAATGAGTCAGACCACCGCCTATCACCCCCAAGCTAACCAGCAGGTAGAGAGAACCAATCAAACTGTGGAGCAATATCTTCGTTGTTACCTAGACTACCTTCAAGAGAATTGGAAGGACTTACTACCCCTTGCAGAGTTCATTTACAATAACACTTTCAATGCTTCTATTGGGTCTTCGCCCTTCTTTGTAAACTATGGTTTCCACCCCTGCATCTGCCTCCCTGACATGTCCCCCATCATTCTTGCTGCAGCTGGATGTCTGGTCTCGCAAATCCACAAGTCGCAAATCGTCGCTAAAACTATATTAGCAAAGGCCAGACAGCGTTACAAACAATTTGCCGATCGACATCGCCAACCATCCCCAGAATTCCACCCGGGGGATTGGGTCTGGGTCGACCGGCGGCATTATCCCTCTCAGCTACCTTTGGTTAAGTTGGATTACCGATACATGGGGTCCTTCCCTATCCTGAGGAAAATCAAGGACGTGGCTTATACTGTCCGATTGCTGCACCACTACCACATACACCCTGCCTTTCATGTATCCCTGTTGAAATTAGCCCATGCTCCCCACTGCCAGGATACTCCAGAACCTGCACCAGTGACCCCATCCGGGAATACAAAGTTCGTAGAATACTGGACTCTCACTACTATCGAGGTCACTTGTACTATTTGCTCGATTGGAAAGGCTACAGACTGGCAGACCATTCCAGGGAAAAGGCTACACAGATCCATGCCCTGCGGTTGGTTCACTTCTTCCACACCCGCTACCCATTGAAGCCCCGACCCTTGCTCTTCCGTCAGCCTTGGGGGCTGTGTGTGCTGTCAGGACCCAGCCCAGGGCGCACACTCCCCACAGGGCACCAGTACCTCCCTCACCCCCAAAAGACCCTTCCCCGGCCCCTCAGGCAACACTGAAGTTTCCCCTACTAGGGAAACACCACTGTCGTCGCCGGCACCCCTAGGAGGGACGCAAGTGCAAGCCACGCCCCCACGCCGTCAGACTGCCCCTCGGAGCAGAGCTCCGGAGCTGCAGCATGCAGAAGCCATGCCCCCAGCCTCAATCTCGGCACCGCAATGCTCAGAGCATCTGCGCCTCCGCCTGGTCAGCTGGGATGTAGGCAGCACCCTGCCTCAAGCACAGCGCTGGTGATCAGTGCTGCAACGCCTGTGTGACCAGTCCCTGCCTTTGTCTGGATAACCCATGATATTGCTTGCTTGTGGATCGTGTGGGTGTGTGGCTGTTGAAGTGACTGGACCGTGTGGGTGAGTGAGTGTTGTAAAGTGCAAGAGTCTGCATCCCTTGTACTGTTTAGGTTGCACTATCCCTGGGGCCCTCCTGGTGGTGAAAGTCCTATCCCGCTCCCCCCTCCCTGGGGACTCTGGCACCTCCCCGCTCCTCAATTTTTGCACTCCGCCCTGACCCTGTACCCTGTATGTGCGTTAAGGGGCAACTCCAAGGTGTGCACTTATCCCCAAATACCCTGTGATGATACAGGCTGTGGATTACTAATTCTGCAGTCCTATGCTATCCTGAGGGTTTGTTTACAGGCACCCTTGTTGCTGAGCGAACGTGTGTGTGGTTGTACCCCTCCTGCCTCTTCTTCCCCCCTTCTAGGTCCATCCAGACCTCACATTCATATAGCTTCTTCTTCCCAACAATAGCACTATTTTCTAATTTGGCAGGGAACAATGAACTGGGCTTATCAAGCCAATTAGCCCCAAATGTTATAACACACTGCTACAAGAACATTATCCTGTGGCATTTTACCCTCCCCTCCCATTTGCGTCTGAAACTGCAACTGAAAGGAATTAGAGGTGACACCAACGCTAGAATAACGGGTGTAGCCCTGACCTTAGGCCAGGCCAGACAGCACGTGGCACTGGGGAAAAGGGCCCCACAAAATGGTCACAGTGGTGTGACACCACATTCCCTTCTCCTTCCTAGAAATGCCTCCTCCCAGAAGCCCATGTCACCTTCTTCAGCAGTGGGGACAATGCATCTGCCCTCCCACCACACCGAGTCCTGCCATACATAGTGTGGGGCTCTGGTCAGGGCTTCCAGGAAGAAGGCGGGAGCGTTGCACGCAGATGCTTGTGAGGGCCCCAGCCTCAGGTCTTGCCTCATCTTGCTTGTTCCTTGCTTTTTGGCCTTGAGGGAGTGGACAAACGTTATGAAGCTGGGGTAGATTTGGAGCAATTGATGCGGTACTGCAACCTGGAGGTGCCAAAAAGAGGCAGAAACAAGTACAACATGCTATCTTTAGTGACATCAAGATGCCTGTCATTCAGTCAGGTGCTGCACTGAATATGGTAAAAAGAAGACCAGAATATTACATGAAGATGACTGTCAGAAGACCGCTCTGAATTCAATATCACATCAAGGATCTTCATGATGACGGGGGAATAAAACGCCCTTGGTCAAAGGAAAAAAAAAAGGTGTAGATGGCACAGCGCTGCCCTACATGTGCTCTGAACCAAGTAGCAGAATGTCCATCTAACGTATATTATGGCTCATAAAAATACTGAAAGCAAGTGACTTTTTCATAAGTAAAGCTATCATGAGTGCTCATTTGAAATTTGTGAAGCAGAATTCATGTCTAGCTGCTCTCTGTGATGGGGGGGAGGGGGGGACTGTGTTTTAACTATGCATGTCAAGAATTTAACTTCCCAAACTTGAATTTGTTGATCTTTAACCCCATAAAACCCAAAGCCAGTGCATCTTTTGAAGGACCAAATGGTTTTACTTCTGCAGGTAATATAGATAGAGTATGTAGGTGGGCTAGGGAAGCAAGGATACATTCCTTTCGAGTCATAGAAGTCTCCCAGACAACTGAAAGATTGCTGCTGAAGGCATACAGGTGTTGTACGGAAGAGGATGATAGTAATGAAAAATGACACATGGACAACAGTCCAATTCAAACTGAGTCCCTTTTGCTGTCACTCCTTGGAGGTGGAACTTTGTTTTAAAAAGTAATTTCTCATGAATAAATCGCTGCAGAAGTTAATTACCATCGGGTCTATTTTAATGACTGTTTCACACTCTTGTGGAGAGGACTCAGGGTTTTTAGAGGAGGACCTTACTATTGTGCATAGGTATAAGGTTCCCCTTGAGAGAACTTGTTTTACTCCCATACTGGTGGGGTTTCAAATTGTGGTTTTGGTTTTGCATCTCTTTGATGTCCATGACACATAGCACTTGTAATAAGGCTTTGTGATAACTCATTGCAGCAAGGAATATTTCCTGCTGGTCACTCAAACTCAGAGTTATTGCACTTTACAAAGAATTAGTTCTGTCTTTCAATCCAATAACTAGTGGTTGTGTGCATGTTTAATAGCCAAAGTGGCATCCATAATAATAGAAGGTAGTCATCCCTGGATTTTTCATATTTCTTCTCTTGAAATCTTGATACAAAGCCACAATGAGAGAGATAGCAGAGGAGATAAGGGGAAGGGAGCTTAATAGAAGCTATTCAAAGGGGAGAAGAAGAGAGAGAAAATATAGACAGGTCTCATTTAGACAGATTTCCTACATTACTTTGTTGTGTAATAAGTACCAAAAAGAAAATAATTGGCTTGGATACTTGGACCAGAATTTTAAGTACCATTGAGTACAGAACCATTCATCAAGCCTTAAAAGCACTCACTTACTAAACTCTATATGCACGAGACCATCTGAAATTTTAAATGTGCTCTTTTCCAAGTTACCATCTGCGTTATCATTCACTCAAAGACTGGAGCATTTCAACTGTATTAAAAGGTAACAAGGACTCTAGCCATATCCGGTTTGATTTCCACTTAATAAAACAATCAACTGATCCATGTCAGAAAAAAATATACTGAAGATATTCCTTAGAATTTCACCTGGAATTTGTAGAGCGGCAATAAAGAAATGAGATCCAACAATGTTTGTTTATATAGAGTGAATTCTGTTGGCCTGGTAACATCAGGAGCATAAACATGTTTTTGCCTCTAAAACGTGAATATGCTGGCAGACTATTCTGCTTTATAACATAAGAGGAAACAAAAGATACCACACTGTACCTCATGGCTTGGGATTTGGCTCTGTAAAGACTAAAGCCTCAGAGTCACAGTTCTCCCTCAGCTATCTTCATTCAATGTTATAGATGTGTTTTTAAGGATAGGGAGTTACTTGGGTGAGTGACAGGGAACAGAAGTGCTGTGCTTAGCAAAGCACGCTTGCAGGGTATATACAATAGTCAGTAAAAACAGACTTGCGGCCAGTGTGGAGGATCTCGGCCTGGGGTGGGAAACAGTGGCAGTCACTCTCTTGGTCAGTGGGCAACACTGAATAAATGTGCCAACCTCTGGGAAAGCCATTCCACTGCCTACACAACTTGAGTAGAGGTAGGACTGCAACAGATGTTTTTGTCCGCTGTGGCCCAGGTTGGCCTGCATGGGAGGTCCTTCCTTGTCGTGGAATGAATGCCCAGGAGCTTCAGTAAGACTTATTCTGGGTAAGCTGCCTACACAGCCTGGGGCAGTCCTGGGTCAACATCTGGAGGCATGGGAACACATGTGTGGCGAGTCCTGGGCCACAGCAGACTCACGTTACATCTGTTTTCACCCAGTATTTTAACTAGAGTCCGCCGCCTGCCAACATATAATTGGTTCACTGAAAGGTACTCCTATTTTTAGTTGGGAGTATTTATTTATTTAAAATTTATATCCCGCCCCTCCTGCCCTCAGGGCAGCCCGGGGCAGCGAACAACATTCAATAAAAACAATACAAAAATTTTAAAACAATTTAAAAATACAATATGTGGGGAAAACCTCCCACCCCCACCCCACCCCTACCCCTCGTCAAAAGCCTGATGAAACAGCCAGGTCTTACATACACGCTGAAACAGCAGGAGAGTGGGAGTCAAACGAGCCTCCTCCGGGAGTGAATTCCACAGCACAGGGGTGGCCACTGAAAAAGATCTAACATCGGTGACCACCCGCCTCGCCCGGGGAACCACCAAAAAGGCTCCCACAGACGATCTCAAGGGTCGCACGGGCACATGGGGAGTGAGCCGGTCCCGCAGATAAGCAGGGCCCAGGCCATGAAGGACTTTAAAGGTTAAAACCAGCACCTTGAACTTGACCCAGTACTTTATAGGCAGCCAGTGCAGAGCCCGGAGCACTGGTGTCATGTGCTCCCTGAGACCCGCCCCATAAGGAGACGGGTTGCAGCATTCTGCACCAGCTGCAGCCTCCGGACCAGCTTCTCGGGCAGCCCCACATAGAGCGCGTTGCAGTAATCCAGTCTCAAGGTGATGAAGGCATGGATGACAGTGGCAAGGTCGGAGTCTGAGAGATATGGCCGAAGCTGCCGGACAAGATGTAACTGCCGAAACTCACTCCTCACCATGGCCACTCTAGGCTGGTTGCTGAAACTCCAAGGTGCTGACCAGGACAACAGACGTCTGGGTGTGAAACTGCACTGTGGATCCACCCAACAGACGGAGAGCAGCTCCACTTCCAGCTATTGCTCTAGGTTTGGCCAGCCCACTGTATATGGCATGCTGGATGTTCAGAGCGGTATGCACTTCTGGTGGGTGCCTTTATACGGACCAGCCAATCCAGCGGTGAAGGGACCTGGCGCAGGCAGAAGTGGAGATGCCGTCCATCTAAAAGCACCCACTGTTGCAGGTAGATAAGGTTTCAAGCTGGCTGTTAGTTAAGATTTTATTGTCTCCCTTGAAATATATACATATACATATATACATATAATGACTGTCTATTCTATTATTAATGTATCTGCAATCACTTTTAGAAATATGGTATCAGAGACTCCAGAAGTCTAGGAGCAGGCCTGAAATCATGAGGCAGCTGGGGAGAAAGATTTTGGCTTCTCTTGGCCTCTTTAAAAAAATAAATTAAAAAAAAAAAATCCTAAATTGTCTAAACAAAGAAATGTGGCACAAAGGCTTTGGTCACATGCAATTTGGCACACAGCATGCATAGACATACTGCTAAACCCACCCATCACTGGCATCCTGCTTTTTCCTATGTAACTTGGGGCTCTGTTTGCTCAGGGTGAGTAACAGTTGTTGGAAAGAAAAGTGATGCACCCTGGTCATTTCATATGTACCTAATTTGCATACAAGTCATAGCTGAATCAGATAGGCGGTATATGGGAAACAAGCAGAGGACAATTTGCAGCCCACGGACACTAGGAATTTAGTTCCTTGGGTGCAACAGTGGCCCCAACAACAATAGTCCTAGCAAGGCACAGGTGGGTTTGAGTGAGGGTCACCATAACCCTTGAACGCTGCTGGAAGTGGACCCACCCTGCCTACTATGCAGATAAAAGTAAGGAAAGGGGTTTGTGCTTTTTGACAGTAGTCATTCAGCAATTCCTTTCCTTTCCTTGGGAAGTTTGGACTATTCCTGGAGCGTTGATAGTGGCTAGGGAGTTCCTTTGATCTCATCCTGTACTGAAATAATCTGTTAGGGTCCAGAGGTTCCCAGGGTCTGTGGAGGAGGGTGCAGGGACGGCTGGTGAGTTTTGAGACTGGAGGGGCAGTAAGGCTGGCTGGCCTGTCGGTGGCAAAGCCGCCATAAGGCTGGTAAGCCTATGGGCTGAGCCAGGGCAATGGTAGGCGGCATAACCCAGCAGCAAGGAGTTCCCAGGGTTAACATACAAAACACAGTTTGTATGCACATCAAGCTTAAAATAAATAATTTATAAAACCAAAATACAGGCACCCATCCTTATAAAGCACCCAAGTCACAGCTTGAGTCCAGTAGTTCATGATACTGAGGAGGACTGACAATGCCATGCATTCTACATAACCATGCAAGATTATCATTGGTCCCATTTAAAACCACAGATTGAAATCCACCAGTCACTGTTTTTACACCAGATCAAGGATTGCAACAAAACACAGTTTGCATGTGGTTTCCTTGTGTTTTTTTTGTTTTTTTAAATTGTGATTCATGGGGCTTTAAAATTCCTCCCCAACACACACACGCAGCAGAGGGCAAGAATACTGTTTCAGAAAGAAGGGACTTGCTGTACGTGTGTTGGAGGGACCCCAATCCCTGCTTCAGAAGTCCCTTCTGAAACAGTATTCTTGCCCTCTGCTGCGTGTGTGTGTCTGTGTGTGGGGAATTTTAAGGCCCATGAATCACCAGACTAACAGTTACATCTCAGGATTTCAAAACCTCAATTTTATCACAACCATCACATTTCCAGCATTCTGAAAACACCTAAAATCACAGGACTAACCAGTTAAATTTCAGGATTTCAAAACCTCAATTGAATCACAGGGCATTAAATACTAATTCCCCGCCCTCACCCTCTGCTGTGTGTGCGTTGGGGGGAATTTAGTGTTTAACACTCCACATCATCAAGTGAACAAAACCCATATAAAAACCAGAAAACCATAAACCAAACCATTCCCCCAAGGCTGCAAAGGTATCCACAGATCCCCCAAACACAGCAGCGAAACAAACACTGCACATCAAGTGAACAAAAACCACATTCCAACTCCCCCACCATGTGCCCATGTGCCCCCTCCCCTGTGTGCACCCACTAGCCCCACACCATGTGCTCATGTGCCCCCCTCCCCTGTGTGCCCCCACTC
>QEPC01000531.1:176622-202505 GCA_003113815.1 Sphenodon punctatus | reverse complement strand
TACATTACTGGCAGGGAGGGCTGTGGCCAATATGTATCTAGAAGCTGCTACTCTAGCCCCAGGACCCACCGAGGCGATGTCATTCCACCGGCACCGCATCAAGAAACAGCCACTCCAGCCCCAGGACCCACTGTCAGGGTTCTGGGGCCAAGTTACAGGCGATCTGTTCTCCCGTCCCTACCCACCAGGGCTCTTGCTGGCACAGTACTCAGTGTCCCAGCAGGACCCCCAGCTAAGAAGAAACTTGCCTGGGGCACTTCATTGCCGTTAGAGCCAGCTTGTTCCCTGCCAGTGGCATGACGAAGGTTTCTCAAATGAGGGACACTTTCCTTTCTTGGGGGGGGGGGAAGCGGCAGAACTAGGAGGATGGGCAGTAGCAGAGGAAACAATTGTGGGACACTAGCCTTAAATGGGGGAACATAGGCCTCTCTTTGGTTACACCCCTGCTCCTTGCCAAACACCTGGTGGGTGAGGAGAAGAACAGACCCTTTTCATCCACTCTCATTACATGGGGTACAGACATGACACTGGTTATGTGTGAACCCAAACTTGGAAATGTTACTCCTTCCCCCACCCTTTCTTTCTTTTTTTCTTTTTTTAATTTGGGCATTTCCATGGAATCCCAAGACAGCAAGGGAGCTCTTGTTGTCATCTGCCATCATGGATTAGTTTCTTGGCATGTGCTGACCTGCACTTAAAATTATCATGCCTCTGAGATCTATCAAGTATAGGAATGATGGAATGCTAGTTTTCCACCTTCTAGATTTATTACTAATTATTATTTATTATTTTATTATTTTATTTAAAAATGTGTTGCTACACTTCAGCATTTCTCTATATTTCTTTTTGTGGTCTTTTTGAGATATAGATTTTAAATCTAGATTGATCAGAAGAGCTTGGGGAACAATACAAATTCAAAAGGAACGGTGCATACTTAATCATTTAATATGAGGTCCTGTGACAGTGCTCAGTGAAGTTCTTTTTGAGACAATGGCAGTTTGACTTATTAACGTCAAACAGTTACAGTGTGATTCCCCCACTACTTTGCACAAATACTTGCCCCAAGCACTGACAAAAGTCCCATTGAGGTGAATGCAACTCACATAGCAATTAAAAGTAGCACTGTTCAAAGAAGGTGGAAGATTGCACTGTCTATGAACAATAGATATACATATTTCGGCAGGGGCAAGAGGAGCTAGTGAGAGATATAGGACTGCAGCTGAATATGCAGAACATAACTTCCAATCTTACTGAAGTATTCCTCTCTAAGACTCTCAGTTTGGAGTAATCGGAGAATACAAATTATTTATTTATTTATCCAGCTCTATCCCAAGGGCTCGGGGTGCATTACAACGCATTAAAAATTACATCTTAAAAAAACAGGTCTAGATAAAACCAGTTAAAATCCCCTACCCCAAACCTCCCCATACCTTATCCCTACCTGCCAAATGACTGGCCAAATAGGCCACAGGTA
This sequence comes from Sphenodon punctatus, assembly GCA_003113815.1. Lineage (NCBI taxonomy): Eukaryota > Metazoa > Chordata > Lepidosauria > Sphenodontia > Sphenodontidae > Sphenodon > Sphenodon punctatus. The sequence goes on along the minus strand of QEPC01000531.1, from coordinate 201,031 downwards.
TTGTTTTCATCAAGATGAGAGAGTTATGTCTTGCCACAGTGTTCAGGAAGTGCATCACTAGACATTAGAACTGGTTGGAAAATGGGATTGTTGTCCTGTGAGAAATTTAATTACTTTGACTTTTATTTTCTTTGTGAAAGAGAAATTAAAGTCACTATAGATACTGTGTGGGAAGTTTTGATGGGGGAACCCTTGCCTCGTGAGCCAAATCTGGCCCATGGCTGTTTTTTATTTGGCCCCTTTCCAATTCCCGCATATGGTCCACATATTCAACCCACCTACACTCAAACGTTGAAGAAGCATGCTCATGGGAAAGAGAGAAGAGAGGAGGATGTATAAGGATAGGGGATCAATCCATAGCACAGATCAGTGACCTGGACTTTCCTGTGCCTCCCCCTAGTCCCCCGCTCCATCCTGAGCATCTCTCTTAAGTGCCCTGCTCCTCAACCCCAATCCAGCCCACAAAGCATGTACTAATTTTCAAATCCCCACCCCTAGACTATATACAATTTACTTACGTATACACGTAAGAAGTAAGGTTTGGGTGGGCCAGGGGGAATGGATTAGGAAATGTTGAAATGAAAAACTAAGCGTATTTGTTTCAAATGTTGTATTTTGAAATGTCAGTTCAAATCAAAAATTTTCTTTTTGAATAATTCCTGTCCTCCCCCCCCTGCAAATAACATTAAAATGACATAAAGTATGCCAATTTGAAATGGAAGGTTTCATTCCAAATTGCCTATCTAAACTATTTTTTTGTAAAAAAAATATACAAATCACCAAATTATTGGTTTGGGGTTTTCTTGGTGTGCAGTTTTGACAAAAGTATTTCAGGTTTTGCAAAATCACATTTTAATGGGAAATATTTTGAGCCCATATTTTTATTCAAATTTAAGTTTGGTGCCACATACAAGAACTGGATAAACTATTCCTGAAGTATTTTCTTCTTTCCTTAACTTAGCCTGTGCTTAAGAGACTAGAATTTTTATAATATTTAATAGAAGCTTTGTATAAACATTCAATATAGGTATTTTTTTGCTTTTTTTGGTTATGTGTTGTCTGCAAACTGTTGTCATAAACAGCAACTCATTCTTTGATGATCATAATCACCCTCCACATTCCAAGCAGCGGGGGCTTGGAGCTGCCCCCACATGGGAGGAAGGAGCAGGGACGGAGGCAGCTGCCTCCAGGGTGAGGTGGGCAACAAGGAAAGGGGTGCCTAGCAAGTCAGAGCTTGGTGCAGGGAAGTCGTGTGAGATATGGGACTTCCAGGCACCATTTTAGATTCCCTGCACCCCCGCCTCATTTTGGTCTGGACAGGGAGGAGGGAAGAAGCGCCTCCGACCTGGCACAGGGAATTCGGCCTGCATGGACCCAGAGCCTGAGGGCGGAAAAGCAAGTCCACCCCTCCCCGCATCAGCAACAATTGCACCCGCTCCCGTCCAGTCACCAAACAGAGGCAGGACCAAGAAGTAAGGACTCAGGGCCCTGGCAGTGCTCAGAGTAGCGCAGGTGGCGCAGCTGAATTTCACACCATCCCCTTGGTGAGGGCGGCCCCCTGCCATGGTGAAGGTTAAAACCCCAAGAAGGGGTAGGGCCTCGGTGCAGAGAGTGTGTGGGTGCCGGCAGGCTGTGTGACTGGATTCACAACCCCGGCATGGGTGGCTGCCTGCCAAGCAAGGTTAGAGCCCAGGGAAGTGTAGGGCCTTTGGCCCCAGCTTTGAAAGCGGGGCCTGGGAAGGCTGAGACTTGGGAACTCACCCACCAGAGTAGCGTACGGCCCAGAACAGGCCAGGGCTTCCCAGCTGCCCCCCTTCCCAGGCCACAATAACAGTTTTGTGAGCAGGCCAGAGGTGCGAGAGACCAAGCAATGCTGCCAAAGGAAAGTAGGCCCCCACCCAAAGGGCAAGCCAAGAGGCCCCCTAGGTCTGGACCAGCCCCCCCCGCCCCAGAACACCAAGAGGGAAGGGGATGGGGCGATCCTGCAGGCACTGCAGGAACAGCTTAGGGGATACCAGGAGAAGATCAAGGAGCTCAAGAGTTTCCAGAGATGGGCAGAAGGTAGCCACCCCCCAGGCCAAGGGGTATGGGGATGGGCACCAGGACCCTGGAAAGAGAGGAGAGCCCCACCTCACATGACGATGAAAGGGGATCCTTGATGGGGCGCCACCGTGTTTTGCCTTCTTGTTATAGGGAGGAGGAACCTGAGTGCAGCCGACGAAGGGAAGAATTCACCCCTCGCCAGTAGGCCCAAATTGACACGTTAAGGGAAGGGATCCAGACCCTGGAGTCAGCACAGAGGTGCCAGCAGTGGCCGTCATACCACGTCGATTGTCAGAGGGCCTCCCATGACCTGGGGACACTGGAAGGTGAGCATCACGGGAACTATCCATGTGGTTGGGGGCCGAATGCCAAATGGGGGGGGTTGTGCAAGGCTTCCTCCGTCAGAGACATGAACCAGGAAGGACCTGCACCAGAGGTGGCCACACAGGTCATCATGTGTCCTCTCATCATGTTCAAGGCAGGGTGAATCATGGGGTAGCGGGCAGCCCCCTCATCCAGGAATGAGGGCTAGGCCTTGCTCCGCCAACAGGTGGTGTGTAAAGGCACAAGTATGGGGCGAGGTGCCATGCTTCTCGACCACCACTGTGAGCAGCTGCGAGGGCTGGGAGGCGCCCTGGCCACTATCGTGTGTGTGTGTGTGTGGTACATGGACATGTCTGCCCCATTGGGTGAGCACCTCCTGCAAACAATGAGGGAGAAAATATGGAGCTGCGACTACATCGATAAATTCATGCTTCTTTTTAGCGACCCCATCCCTGACCCAAACAAGAAGGAGGACAGGAAAGACCAAGAAAAATTTAAGAGGCCAAAGGAAGAATGCAACTGAATTAATTGGACAGCTGCTTCCACTATTTACCTTGGTGTTACCCTGCACAGCTTTCCCGAGCTGGGAGTGGAACTGGTGAAATATTCTGACATCATCAGGAGAGCCTTTGACACAGGAACCCTGGGTGCGTGGCTGCGATATGACGAGGGATTCCGTTGTCGGGCAGCCAACAACCCAGACATGAGATGGGACATCCATACCCACGACCTGTGGCTGGAGTGCATCAGCAGTGCCAGCTATGCCCCCGGGTCAGATAGCAGCCATGTGCTTGCCAGAACTGCACATGGGTGTCATCTGCATACTGATGACAGCTTACCCCAAACCGTCTCATGACTTCCCCTGAGGTCTGCATATATACGTTGAACAAGAGCGGGGATAGAATAGAATCCTGTAGGACCCCACAAGTGAGGGACCTAAGAGAGGAAAAATACTCTCCAAAGACCACCCTCTGAGATCTCCCTTCTAGATATGAGCGGAACCATTTTAACATGGTTCCGCTCACTCCAGCTCCGTCCCACAGGTGCCTCACCAACAGCTCATGGTCAACCGTATCAACAGTCGTAGAGAGATCTAACAGGACCAGCATGATGGAATGACCCTGGTCCATCTCATGGCACATGTCGTCAACTAGGGCCACCAACTCCATCTCAATGCCATATCCAGCCTGGCTGTGAGGGGTCAAGGAAACCAATACCATCCAGGCAGTGGTCCATGTTATCAACAAAATGTCATCCAAATCAGAAACGGTAATGAGGCTAGTACGAGTTTTCATCCTGAGGTGTTTAAAAGATAACATCTTGTTTACGGCCAAGCACGTATCCAGCATTAACAATGGCATAGCTGATGCCCTTTCTCTATTCCAGACAGACTGATTTTGCCTGCTTGCCCCAGAAGCCAGGGAGAATCCAGACCAGTTCCTGAGTGACATGTGGAACCTTGGATATTAGACCTATTTCAGACAGTCCAGGGTTCTCTAGCCTCCAGAACCAGAGTGGCATACAAAAAAGCCTTAAGCGTATTTCAGGACTTACAGGTTACAGAAGGGTTGGCCCTTGGGTTTTCCCATCCCTGAAAGTCAAATGCTGCAGTTTGCATTGTCCCTCCACCATAAAGGCTTGGCACCTGGGATCATCTCTTTAAAAATATCAGCCTTACCTTCATAAGCTGGCTGGCAGGTCACCCTTCCCCTGACAACGGCTTCTTTATGAACCACATGCGCGAAAGCTGGTCCAAAGAAAAGGCCCCCAGACAGGACACCAATTCTTGATCCAATTCTTGGGGGTACTGCCCAGAGTTTGTTACGGTGGAAGCAAAATTCAGCTTTTGCCGCAGCATTCTGAATCACCCTATTTGATGCCTTCCGGATCAGTGAACTGGACCCAGACTCTAGAACCGACTCGTCAGGTAGGGCGCTGCAGATAATGCCCAAATCTGTCCAGTTAAAGCACTAAGGAGTACTTGAAATGGTGCCCATAAGGGGCGTGCCCAATCTTTAAGCACGAGAATGGGGAGCCCCTAACTTGATACCAGTTCGAGGCGGTGCTCTACATTTGCATGAAGGAGCTGGGGCTTGACCCGGGCTACTATGACACGCACTCATTTAGGATTGGAGCTGCTTCCACAGCAGCTAGTATTGGGCTATACAGCCAGCAAATACAAGGGCTTGGATGCTGGTGGTAAGGAGCATTCAGGACATACGTCAGGGACATGTCGGCCCAGCAGGCTTGACAGTACCCTGCCTCGCTGACTGCGACCCCTGAACCCAAATTAAGACCTCCATCAATGTTGTCGTCTTCTTTCAGCAGTGCAGGCCAGGATGATAGTTTGGATTTTTGGCCACAGCATCATTCGCTGGGCAGAAAAGATGGCCCCACCCAGTGGGTGGGGTATCCAGCTGGGCTTTAGCGACCAAGCAGAAATAATATGGCAGGGTAAGAGTGGGATGCGTTGGAAACAGTTGCTCCCAGCATTGACTGCAGCAAGGAATAAACACCCGTCACAGGAAATATTAGTAATACACTTGGGGGAGAATAACCTGCCTAAGGTAACAGGGCTTTCGCTAACAAAAAGGGCAAAAGCAGATCTCACGATAGTACAGGAGCGCTTTCAGAGGACTACAGTAGTTTGGTCTGATATGTTGCAGAGAAGGGTATGGGCCAATGCTAATCACCCAGGTAGAATAGATCAGACCAGAAAACGAGCTAACGGCAGAATTTTTAAAATGGCTAATTTCGGGGGGGGGCAAGAATACTATTGCACACAACCACATTCAATATGACTGAGATGAACTGTACTGGACTTATGGGGTCCATCTCTTGGGCTCGGACTGCCAGTTGTTCCTTGGGGTCCTAAAAAACAAGCTAGTTGAGTTAATCAGCAAGGGTAGATAATTGGCGGCAAACCAGCCAAACAAAGCTGGTGGGTCTAGCGGTGGTGGGCTGAGCTAGGGGAGATTAGAAAGGTTAAAGTTAGAACTTAGACTGAGCAGAAACATCTCCTTAATTAATTAATTTATTTATTTTATTTATTTTCATCAATTTATATCCCGCCCCTCCTGCGAACAGCTCGGGGCGGCTAACAAATATAAAATACAAGTATAAATATATATGAATGAATGAATGAATGAATTTATTACGGCTTTAAGCTTCCACCATCGCCTTAAATAAACAAACAAACAAACAAACAAAGAAACTAACAAACAAATAATACACATAAATATAACATTACATAAATCCATTACTACCTAAATATATAAAACATCCACAATTAAAATTACATTACATTACTGAATAACCACTAAACACAATATTCCCCTGCTAAACAGACAATGTAGCAGAGCAACGAATCCAAATTTTTAAAAAAGGAGTAATAATCAAACAGATAATCAGCAAACAACGAAGTTTAACTACACCAAAATAGGGGAAAAACACTTTAAATCAGGCAAAAAAACCCAATTTCACTTAAGCCATTTCGCCCTTTCTTTCATAGCTAATAGTGTAAAAAGTGTCACCATCTTCACGGTCTCATCATCAGAAGGGGAGAGCAAGGCTGTTATCCCAGCCTGATCCGGCATATGCAAGGAAGACCTCCATATTGGCTTAAGCCATATTGCCCTAATATTCTGATACGGAGGGCATCTACATAAGAAATGGGGCAAATCTTCTATTTCCAGAGTATTACAGGGGCAAGTTCTAAGTTCTTGAGGAACCATCATATATCTTCCCTCGAGAATAGCAGATGGAAACAGCTGAAACTGAAGGCATGTGAATGCCCTACGCAAGGTTGGATTAACCAACTTATCTCTCTCTATAAAAACATACCAAGGAACAGGCCAGGATAATATAAAAATACAATAAATAGGGTGACAGGGGATTAAAAAAAACCTAACCCCCCCCCCAAGGCCTGGGCGAACAGCCAGGTCTTGCAAATTCACGGAAATGTCAAAAGGCTTGGGGTCAGGTGAGCTTCCTCTGGGAGGGAATTCTAGAGGCATGGCCCGGCCACCGAGAATGCCCTCTCCATTGTGGCCCCCAGCTTAACATGGGGGACCTCCAGGAAGGCACCCCCGGCAGACCGGAGGAGCCGCTCTGGGGTGCGGAGGGCGAGGCGGTCCCTGAGGTACGAGGGGCCCAGACTGTGAAGGGTCTTATAGATCAACACCAAAACCTTGAACCTGGCTCGGCACACTATTGGCAACCAGTGCAGAGTTCGGAGCACAGGCGTTGTGTGTTTCCGATGACCCGTCCCTGAAAGGAGCCGGGCCGCCGCATTCTGCGCTAGCTGCAGCCTCCGAACCAGGAACAAGGATCTTCTTCTCGGGGTGTGTGCGTTGACAATAGAAAGAAATCAAAGCATCTGGTGACAAAGGCGGACATCTAAAAACACTTGCATACCTATCATCCCATTGACGTCAGAGGGATTGTTTCACGTGTAAGTGTTTTCAGGACTGGTCCAAAGTTCCCTTTCTTTTCCCTTTTCAAATAGCTAGCAGTTATTTACACTGTGATATGTAGAATTTGGATAATGCTATTTACATAGTAATTTTCATTATGCAAATTAAATAATAAAATGGCAGCTCTGTAACGCAGCTAGTGATTTATGGTTGCATGAATGAGAACCTTTACAGCTTGGAATGGTCTAAGTAACCTTGAAGTCTTGGTTACTTGGGCCACAAACTGCCAACCACTTTTTCTGGAGTAAGTACTTTGTGGATCTTGGGATGTTTTTAGACAACCACCTCCCCACCCGTCATGCATGTTGCAGGGCCACATTGGCATCCTATCCAGCCCCAAAACATGCATGATGAATGGGTAATGGTTAGGGGGGCGCTTGTCTAAAACCCCTCATGTCATGATTTCTTATCTTACTGCAACTTATGAAACTAAACCAACCCAAGCTTTAAACAGCAGTGGGGAACCTGTTGCGTATGGGCCAAATCTGGCCTAGGATTGGCTTTTATTTAATGCCTTTCCAGTTTCTGGATCTGGCTCATAAATCCAGTCCCTACCTTCAAGCACTGAAAAAGCGAGCTATGGGGAAGGGACCAGAGATAAAGGCATGCATTCAAGGATAGAGCATTGATCCTTAGCAAAGATCCCACGATCTGGGCCCTCCCCTTTCTTCCCCACATCCTAAGCACACCCCTGACTCAAACTCCTATCCAGACTAAAAAGCATGTACACAGGCCCTTTTTACACAAGACACACCCACTCATACCCACACAGGTCCGCTGCACGGGCATGAGTGGGTGCCTCCTGTGTGGCTGCCATGGCAGGTGAGTGGGGGTGCGTGCACGCTCCCACAACCCACTCTCTTCCACCCATTGCCCCTGCATGGGGCAACCTCAGTTTTCCCCAATTGCTTCATGCAGGGGGAATGGGTGGAAGTGAGTGAGTTGTGGGAGCGTGCATGTACCCCCACTCACCTGCCGTGGCAGCCACACAGGAGGCACATGGGGGATGGGTGTGCGCTCGTGTACACCTGCCTCCTCCCTCCCCCTCTGCAGCCGTGGCCCATGTAAAAGAAGCCTAATTTTCAGAGTTGCCTGTGGGAGAGAAATGGCTCCTAATTCCTACTCTAAAAGTTAAGCTTAAGTGTTTATAATATTCTTTTCTATTTAGTTGAGCATACAGATACGTATTTTAAAATATCCTTTTTATTTACGCTAAGAATATTTAAATGGTTTTTTTACCCTTGAAACCTTGTACAATTTATTCTTGTATTATTGTTCTCGTACTGGTGATTTGCTTGAATTGAGTTCATCATAGTGAATAAAAGAATAGCAGGAAGACGGAAACTCTGATGATTATAAAAAGCTTAAACACTCCAAAAGGCCTTGAAGAATCTGTCCCGCCTACAGGAACAGCCATAAATCATAGGTGGATGCCGAAGAAGGGCCTGTCAGTGGTGCTCAAATGCAAGACGGCTACACGGTAAAAGCATTAGGCTAGAATTTAACGCAGAAAGGCTACCTGTATTATTGATTTGAACTTGAGTTTAAACAGTCACCAGTTCAATTTAATATCCCATTCTGAAGATGTTCAAACAAACGCACTACTAAATAAAACAGGGAGTTAAAGAGACATGTCACTTGAAATAGCAAAACAATGAAACAATTTAATTAAGTGATAATGTTCCTGGCACTGGAGTACACACAGCAATAAACAGACTTTGTGGTTGATTAAATGCTGAAGGGAAGTGAAGGGTGAAATCCTTCCTGGAGAGAGAGAGAGAGAGAGAGCTACTTTAGTATTTTCCTGTTTCCTCATGGATTTTCCTGCACCTACATGTCAGTGGAATTCTCTCATTTGGAATTTTTCTCTGCTTACCCTTTTATTACGGGAGCAATTTGCAGATTTATACTTACTTTGCACCTAGTCAACATTCACATCTGGTCTATATTCATGTATGATGTTGGTTTGAGTTGATTTTTTTTTCTCAGCTAACTATCACTCAACGTATTTCTCTTCTGCTTCTGTGAACAAATACAGAAAGGTCACTGTAACAGAACATGCAAAATACATCTGCCTGCCAAGGAAATAGCTCTCTGCATCCTGGAGGCAAAAGTTACAGGTTCTACTTGCGGTACTGCCACAAACATGCTCGTTTGGTAGCTGTCCAACAGCTATTCCTCTGTAGAAATGCAGGCCTCTATGCTGGGTGTTTGTCTGGGGTGTTTCAGGTGCGTTTAGAATTTTGTCCCCACAAGACACATTAAATTCCACTTGGCCAACCTTATGAATAAGGGTATCTGCCATTGCAAAGGGGCCCAATGTCTAGATGCCTTGCAATGTATTTTTGGTCTTAGGTTATGGTGAGAGCCAGACGTAAATAAAAATTAATAATATTAATATTAATAATAATAGTCTAGATGTCTAATCATCTCTGGTGCTTTGTCAGCTTGGTGCTTTGGATCAAACCATTACTTACTAGCACTGGAACAAGTATTTGTTGCAAATTCCATATTCAACAAGCTTACCTGCTTTGATTTAGGTCTAGTGAAGCAGGTACAAAACACGGTGTGCTCACTTCATTCTGTTACTTGATCTGGGGTTTTCAGTTGGTTCTCCCCCCCGCCCCCTTGTCTTTTTCAGTCATTTTTATGAATATTCAGTTACTCGACCAAATGTCTGATTGAACAACTGGGGGGAAAAAATGAAAAAACATGATTGAATACTCAAATGAACTCACACCCAGGAGAATACTTGTTAAAATCCCTGTTTTCCCAGTTTTGGCAGAGTGTTGTCAAAAAAGGTAATGAATGTTCACAACTTCAGAACTTGCTATTCATTTCAGCACTAGTTCTTACCATGTTATTGCTATGATTTCCTCAAGAAAACCCCTTTTATGCAAACATTCTTTGTTGAGTGCTAGTTGTTCTATCATGCAATGTAAAGTATTAGCATTTTGAATACTTGAAAATATACTTCATTACAATCTTACTACTTTTTGAATCCTTGTTTTTAAGTCAGGTGCTTGTCTAAATCTCTTGCTCTCATTCGTACTCTCCTATGTTAGTGCTGCCTGCTGTTCCTTCTGGAGCAAAAAAGAACACCTCAGTTCTTTTTTCTGACCAGCATACAGGCCTGGAGTGCAATATATTTAAGCCTAACATACCCTTCATTTATATGCACCCAGACATCATCCTATTTCCTCAAGTCAATCTTTTTCTAGGTGCCGCTTTGTTGCAGGAATGTCAAAGAACAACAGTATGGAAAAAATATCTTTTGGGACACACAAGCATCTGGAGATAGCTAATTTCTTTCTGAAAATCAAGATGTCACCAATTAGACTGGAATCAGAGCTGGCCTACAAGTCTAACAAGTGGCTTTTACCCCAAGTTATGAGTCTGGAGCTACTGTTATGCCTCTGAGCATTGGTTAGACTTTTTACTGCCACAGATGGAATTAGTTACCCAGATAAGGAATCTTTTAAAACATCACTGTTAATATGGCCTATAGGGAGATGAGGAAAAGTGAATCAATTTCTAAAACTAATTTTGCTTTTTGTGCTTGTACTCTTGTGACCCTGTTGGTTCTTGGTATCTGATTTTACCTGCATTTGCCATAGAAGACCTGCAGATTTGTAAGCTCTAAAAAGGAGGATGGGTTAAGACTCCAGCTGCTTTCACACATTACAAAATGGGCTATTATAATAACGAGATAAATCCTGCGAGGCAGGATTACACGAGACGGAAGTACGGGATCACGCGCATTGAAGGTGGTTGTGCATTGTTTGTCAACCGCAAATTAAATACCTCGATTGTAAGAACTCACACAGTAGGAGTTCTTAGTGTGTTTGAGTTCTAGTAGTAAATTTAAAGGTAAAGGGCACTGCTTCCCTGTGACTGGCGACCCTTTGTGATCTTCTGACACCTTTTCCTGACATGCCATGCTGCTGCTACAGTCTAGCAGATATTGCCAGCTATGGAGGCAACAAAGTGGAGTGGCAGAAGCAGTGATGGGGCCTACTGTCAGGGCCCAGAGCAGGGATGGGTTCTAAATACCCTGACCAATAATGCAGATGGAGTAAAGAGATGGAGCTCCTACAGGCCATAAGCTGAACATGTAGCTTCATCGCTCTGTTGTGGGCAATTCTTTGAACTAGAAGTTGCTTTTAAGATGCCATCATTTTCAAAGAGCATGTAGCAGTCTTTTGCATCTTGTTCCTGACTTAGGGTGAAAACAGAAGTGATAGCTTCCACCGCCACCACAGACTTACCTAGGTGGTGGTGGGAGCCACCATTCTGGCCAGGAATCAGTCCGGCTGCTGAACAAACGTGACAATGGTCAGGCCAGGAAGGGGGCAGGGAGACGCATGGATGTGGGTCCACGTGACTCCGCCCCATGCTATGCACAGCAGCCCGTTGCCCCAGCTGACAGGTGGCCAATGATGGCCATCATGGCGCCCTCCCCCGCCACTCTGGATCATGGTAAGTAAAGTGGGCTATCAGATGTGATAGCCTACTTTACTCTGGGTCCAGTGGCCTTTTTTTGGCCGTGTTGGCACTTATTTTTAATTTTTATTTATTTTGTTCAAATTGTATCCCGCCCCGCCTGCGAACAGCTTGGGGTAGCTAACAACTTCATCATAAAAACAATTTTAAAACAGAATATAAACCATCCATAAAAACACTATAATAAATCTGGGATAAAAACAATAATTCAATTCAAAAGATTTATTTGTTTAGCCTTTGGCCATAACAATAATACTATACAATTCCATGCACCAAAAACTATTAAAACACAACAATATAATATAATACAAACTAAAATAAATTTACAGAAAGCTAGTTATTTAATTTGTCTCCCAAGTCCTCACCTATCATACCCCTGTAGTATCACAGCCGAGGGGAGAATTTGGACAGGCCTAGAGCTGCTGCAGGCTAACCCACTCCAGAACATCCCCATATCAAATAAACTACCCTATATGGTACAAGGTGCCTTACCCTTCCCGGGGCTGATGGCGGCACACTTGACCCCTGCAAAAACAATCCCAAAATCTGCATGTATAGGGAAAAAAATTACAAGAAACTAACATGCAGGGTATAATACTGCATTTGGGAGCCATAACAATAATATGTAATAAAATACAACAAAACCAATAAGATACCAAAATATAACATCTTTTACCCCTTTATAACTTTTAACCATGGCACATATTTTATCACTAGGAAAAACTAAGAAAAATTTTGAGGAAGACCCTTTCCCATGAGTCCCCATATATCTATATTATGCAGTCCCTTAATATGGTGACTGGATGCCTTGCCCTTCCCGGGACTTATGGCCGCACATTTGACCCCTGAATATGCAACCCCACTTTCACTCCAATGATGGAAAAATACATAAACGAATACGGGCAGCATACGGCATGTAGTACTGTATTTATGCAGAAATAGGAAGGGTTAATGTAATGTTTCCAAGTATGCAGAAATAGGAAGGGTTAATGTAATGTTTCCAAGTATCCACACAGGAATCCCGCTAGAAGCCTCTTCCCTAAATGAAAATATCAATCTGATCCTAGGCATACATCGACTTAGTTTAAAGGGGGTCCAGCTGCTGCATCCTGGATAATGCTAGTTGGAATATTCCCACGGCAGCTCGACGTACTATTGCCTTGTTATGATTGGTAAGGATATATACCATCCTTTTCTGCTGGTCCCAATGGTCCCTACCCTCAAACCAAGGACTAAAGAACCTGCTTTGGATCTCAGAGGTCTTAAGGCAATGCAGTACGTAATGCGGGAGATCTTCAATTGCCGTTTGTCCGCAATAACAAAATCTCAACTCAGGCAGGATACCCTTAAATCTGCCCTCTGCTACTGAGGTGGGCATCATGTTCAGCCTCACAAGTGTCATGACCCTTCTAACTTTATAATTCTTTATATCCGTGAGGTATTCCTCACAACCTGGTGCTCGCTTAACTAGTGAGTACCAGGGAGCGACACATTGCTCACAGATTCCCGCTCTATCGCTTTGCAGTCTGGCATCCGCAATCCTACTGTGTAGTTGGGTTTTGGCCTGGGCTAAGATGATACTTGAAAAATATGTGCTAGAAAAACCAAGATGTGCCAGGTTTCGTTCTATTGCTTTGTACCATCTATATGTGACTAAGGGATTTTCTTGTTCCCACAAACATAGAGTAGGGAGACGATCAGCTGACATCTTATCTTCAGCCAATATCCCAAATGGGCCGGCTTTATTTTATCCTCGAGGGGTGTGATCCCACATTCGAACTGCATCAAAACTATTGGGGTACCCCGTGGCACACCCAACCCTGTCCTCAAAATCTTATTCTGCAGTGGCTCCAAAATATTTTGGCTACCTCCACCCCAGATTTCTCCACCGAACAGGAGCTGCGGTATTAATTTTCCCTCGAGTAGTTTTAACAGAGGTTTTAGTTTCCTGCCACCCCTGATACTCCAGAATTCAGCAGACCAGCAGAATTCAGATACTCCAGCAGACCAGCTACCATCTGGGCTCCTTTCAATTTTACTGCCTCCTGGTGGCTTTTCCAGCCACCGTTACTCCTGAACCAAATCCCCAGGTACCTAAAAGTGGTTACCTGTTCAATACTATGGATGCCCATTTTCCAAGGATATTTCTTAGCCCTTTTTGAAAAAACCAGAACCTTTGTCTTGTCCAGGTTTATGACTAGATGATTTTTCTCACAATACTCGCCAAGTTTTACAATTTGGTGCCTCATGCCCACCCTCGTTGTTGAGAGGATGGTCATGTCATCCGAGTATAAGAGGATGGCAACCGGACGGCCACTAACTAACGGTGAGGTGGCCTTCCTGCCCAGCGATCTTGCCCACTATATCATTAATAAATAGGACCAATAACAGGGGGGCCAAAATGCACCCCTGCTTTACACCGTTAGTCATGGGAATAGGTCCTGTTGTGGCCCCCTGGGCATTTACCTGAATTCTGAGTGAAGTATTGGTATACAGGAGACGAATCAAATAGAGTAGCCAGGGGTCTATACCTAGGTCCAGTAGTTTTTGCCATAAAATAGCCCTATCTACGCTGTCAAATGCAGCTTTCAGATCTACAAAGAGGGCATATAGTGCACCTTTCCTCAAATGGGCATATTTTGCTGCTATGTGGTCGAGTACAAAACAGTGGTCCAGGACTGATCTTGCTGTCCTAAAGCCTGCCTGCTCCTCCGCTAGAAGGTGGTTCTTCTCCACCCACTGCTCCAGCCTATTCAACAGGAACCTCGCGAATACTTTGGCTACCACATCCATCAGGCTAATTGGCCTGTAGTTCGCCGGGTCCTGTGTATTCCCTTTCTTGTATATAGGAACAACAATACTTGTGTTCCACCCCAAAGGGATGTCACCAGTTACAATGATATTATTAAATAGCCGACCAAGAACCGGAGTCCACCAATCCTTGTAGGTACGTAGCAGATCAGTAGGGATAACATCTTCCCCTGCGGCCTTTTTTGATGGAAGCAAGGCCAGCAACTCCCTCACCTCTGCCTCTGTTGCCACCAGCCCCTGAGTACTAAGATCTTTAGGCAGAGGAAAGCTAACTGCCTCTGGATGCTTGTTAAAAATCTCAAGAAAGTGGGCCCTCCAAACTGTACTACCTATCGCCAGGTCCTCAGGGGCAGATCTCCCCTCAAAACCCCCATTCACTATGGCCCAGAAAGACACACTATCCTTTGCTGCAACTGCCCTCTCCAATTTGTCCCACATAGTGAAGCAATACTCCTGCTGCTTCCTTCGCAGGGCTGCCCTATATTTTGTTCGAGCAACAACAAACTCTGTTCTTTGGGTAACAGCTCCTTGACCCATTACGTATCTAGCCAATTTCCTATATTGGGTCCTCAGATGTCTGCACACATCATCAAACCAGGCTACTTGATGTTTCCTGCCTGCAGTTTTATTGGCCACAGTGAGATTATCTCTTATATGGCCCAAAAGTTTTAAGAATTGATGGGTGTATGCCAAGGGAGCCGATTGGCAAAAATATACCTTCCTCTTCTCCAATTGGTCAGAGGAGAAAAGGCTGTTAGCTCGAGCTGCGAATAAAAACAATAGATAAATAAGGGTGGGGGAAGATAACCCCCCCTAGCCCCCCCAACCCACTCCCCAAAGGCCTGGGAGAACAGCCAGGTCTTACAAATTCACCAAAATGTCAAAAGGCTTGAGGACAGGCGAGATTCCTCCG
Source organism: Sphenodon punctatus (assembly GCA_003113815.1). NCBI lineage: Eukaryota > Metazoa > Chordata > Lepidosauria > Sphenodontia > Sphenodontidae > Sphenodon > Sphenodon punctatus. Next base: position 185,962 of record QEPC01000531.1, on the reverse strand, counting down.
GGAGGGAATTCCAAAGGTGTGGCCCGGCCACCGAGAATGCCCTCACCATCATGGCCCCCTGCTTAACACGGGGGACCTCCAAGAAGGCACCCACGGCAGACCGAAGGAGCCACTCTGGGGCGCGGAGGGCTAGGCGGTCCCTGAGGTATGAGGGGCCCAGATCGTGAAGGACCTTATATATTAGCACCAATACCTTGAACCTGGCTCGGCGCGCTATTGGCAGCCAGTGCAGAGTCCAGAGCACAGGTGTTATGTGCTCCCGATGGCCCGTCCCCGATAGGAGACAGGCCGCCGCATTCTGCAGTAGCTGCAGCCTCCGAACCAGGAATAAGGGCAGCCCCACGTAGAGCTTAGCCCAGGCTGTGACCTGGGGATATTCCTGATGTGGGCTATCATAGAAATGCGGGCTATCATCATATCTGAAAACACCCTTAGTGTCCAATTTTATGGAACATGAAACCCAGGTACTAGTTGCTGGAATAGAACATGGCAGGAAGGAAAAAAAATTGGATGTTTCCTTAGAATGTCTCTGCCTGAAGTTCTCTGCACTTTGCAGACAGACAACCTTCTAAGGAATATACTGCCAAGATATGCAATGATCGGAATGCACCTTAGCTGGGATAATCTAAACTTAAGTATAGGATATAACAGTCTAAATTGATCATTTCCTGGGTTAGCATTTTAAGCATCAAAATAATCATCCAGTCTCCATTTTGCCCCATTCCTTCTAGTCACCATCATGACCGAACCACTGCCAGTGTATCAATTTGGCAACTTTCATATTTAAATTTTGGAGCTAAAACTCTGTAGACTCCTCAAACAAGCTTTGTCAAGAACTGGCAATGCTTTATCAAACAAGGAGTTGCGTTCAGTGTAGCTGTTCATTGATTCAGTCACAATTATAAATGGAGTGGTTGGAATGCTGGTTTTGGGGAGTTAGCTTGCAACAATAGGGACATGTCTTGCCTTTAATGTTTGGTTGACCTTTATGACTAGGACCTGCCCCTCACCCCCCTGCCCAGCTTTTTAAGTCCATGCTTTTTTTATATGTATAGCATCAGGATCTGTTCTGATACCATGGAGCAAGGTGACCTGTCAGTTAAACTTACACAATAGTTTTAAATCCTGAGTCGGCATTTAGTGCTTAGTGTAATGTGTGGAACAAGACATTTGGTAATTTAGCACCTGAAAGGGTCTCCTGCGCAGAATTGCCTTTCCTACCTTTCAACACTTTCCCTAGATAAGATGATGGAGGAAGGGCAAGAGAAAATAAAAAAAACAAACTTAATAACACCTTCCCTTCCAAGGAGCATGATTTATAACGGGTTTGTGAGAACATTCCGAACCTATTTCATGTTGAATTACAGTACACCTTTGCAAGAGGCTGCCAAAGGAGGACTTCATGACTGTACTACTTGTGTAATTCTGATACTCTTCCGTCTGCTGCCACTAAAATTTAAAATATGGTACATACAAAATAGATCTATAAATTTATATAGTAACTATCCTAACAAATGCAAACTCTTTCTTAGTAACCATAAAATTACCTTCTGTTATCTATCACCTTGTGAATTATAGTTTCATCACTTAGCCCAGCCAGCAACACTGAATTACACTTGCCTCCCCAACTACTGTTTTACCATTATTCTCCCCGCAAGAGCTGCAACCTATACAGAAAGGGATAAACAAACCAACAAATTAAACAGAAGTTGTAGTTCTGTAAATTTATGGTCACATAATCAGTTTGTTTCATTGAATGTAATTTAGAAAACTTAGCGTTCTATCTTCCAAGCTCTTAGTGTAATAAATGAATATTTTTCTGGCCCCCATTTACCCCAACATCACTGCAAGTTAGAGCATTTTGTTGCCAACTTAGGGCCTTTTCACACCAACACGTTAATACTGATAAAATGAGTGTTACATTTTGTTATACATGTTGCAGGGCACCCATAGAGCACACCTGCAGCCCTGCAACATGTATAATAAAATGTAACATTCATTTTATCAGTGTTAGAGTGTCTGTGTGAAAAGGGCCCTAGTTTAATTATATATGCTAATAAATGCATAAACACTACGTAAAGCTTAGTATCTATGAATGGACACATTTTAATTAAAAGTTGTACATGTACCCATGACCTTAAATGCAGTTTTTAGCTTTGCTTGTGAAGTCAGGATAAGGCAGTAATTATTACAAGGTAGTTACCTCGAAAAATAGCTGGCTGTGTAATTTTTTACTGGGTTTGTGGCCCATAAAGATAAAGAAAAAATATTAACAGTATATAATAAACCTTGCATCTCCTTGTTTTGACTACTCGTCTTAGAGCTAGTTAACCTGTGCATGTTTCGCCATCTGTATTTGGGAATATGAAGGTATTCATGTTCTGGGCCAGGTTTCCTCAAAGTTGCTATCTACAGGTAAGGTTATAAATCTGTATTGACGCGCTAAAGACTGCTTACCCACGTTACCTGGAGCGACGAAACTCCCAGCATGGAATCACCCAGCTGCAAATCTTACGCTGAGCTTTGCATGTGGTTGCGGGGGTAAAAACATAATCATCTGGGTACTGTGGGTTTTTAGCTTATGAATAACAGGGCTCGAAATCCAGCCCTGCCATTAGTAGGAGAAAAAGCCACAGGGCCCGGCTGATTACGAGGATCAAATGCTATTGGACTGATCTTCATTCACGTTGTTGTTCATGCCATTAATTTCTCCAATTTTTACTCCATCCATTATTACTGGTGGAATTACTGACGACTGCTGTGCTCCACTAGCTCCTTTTCTCTTGGCCTCAGGCACTGGACCAGAGTCCCTCTGGCTCAGGTCCGTCTTCTACCAGGGCTAGCAGCCTGGCTACGGGCTGACTTAGCCCCTCACGGGCAGGGCAGGGCTCAGCTCGACTCCCCCGGCCCTGCCAGATTCCCTTAGGCAGAGCTTTTCCTAACTCTTGCTTCTTTGTCTCTCTCTCCAGATTAAGCCTTGCTCTGGCTCTTTAGGCTTTGGATTGGGCTAACCATGCCCAAACCCAGGTGTGAGGCATCCAGGTGGTCTGAGATAGCACCTGCAGCTCCCACACTGGTGCTACCTCCCTTAAAGGGCCAGTGCCCAAGTAACCTGCTCTCGTCTACTCTGATTTAGAAGAGTCCAGTGAATGTGGAATAGGGTTCGTAGCCAAGAGTCCTGAAACTATTTACTCTAAAGTTGTCCCATTGACTACATTGAGACTACTCTGAAGTGTTTGAAAATTTTAGCCATATTCTGTCTGTTAAATATTGTATGTGGGTGAGAATCTTATTTCCACAACCCCACTTCCGCTTTGTGATATGAGGTTTGATTAATCTTAATCATTTTCAATGTCATAGCAAGACTGTGGTGGGCCCAGGATCATGTTTCAATTTTGGGCCCTCCTAAGGGAAAAGAGATGGGGTATCGTGGGAGGGGCTGCACTTACAAATGAAAGTGACACCACTCTGGCTCCCTGCAGGTCCCTCTGGAGCAGCAGGAAGGAAGTTTAAAGGGTGAGTGGGAATATGGACAGAACTCCCACACCCACCCACTCTTAAAACTTGTTTCTTGATGGGGCCCTTTGAAAATGGCACTCTGGATACTTGCAGAGTGGAGTGTTGGCTGGGTTCCCTTCCATCCCAGTCTGAACGTTTGCTAGGAGGTTGCTTGTAAAGGGCCCTCTCGGAGTCTGGTCCCCAGGCTCAACTGAGTCCCCTTACTCCTTGGTGACTACACCCTTGATCATCTTGGCTAATAGGACATTCCAATTTGTTGAAGATGAGTTAACAGCACAATAATTTTTCCTGTGAATAGTCAAACGCATTTTAAATGACTTAGGGGACAATCTAGCGGCCAGCTTATGCTGACCCTGATGTGTGGCACACAGCCAGAAGAATGTGCACGCTCAGACACGCACATGGTGCTGCATGCGGGGCAAAAGTGCAACCCCAGACTATGCAACCCTCCCGGTTGTGCTGCTCGCAGGGCACCGCGTGTGCGTCGGAGCATACGCATTTTGGCTGTGCACTACACGTTGGGGTTGGCGTAAGCAGGCTGCTGGATTGCTCCCTTAGACCATACTTTCGTCCCCCTCGGGTTTTCTCCCCTTGGAACATTTAGGCAGCTTCATTGTACTACCAGAAACTCTTAAAAAAATAAAGTGAAAGTGGTATGCATGAGTGTCATGGAAACATTATATTTGCAGTTGCATGTTTGAATTCAGAAGCCTTCAGCTGCTCATCAGTGTGGGGGCTAGGACCCAGGTCTTAAACTCGCATACCTAGGGTTTCTGAAGCAGTGCCAGCTCAACAATGCCATTGCTGCTGACTGACTTAACTTGCAATGCTATCCTGTAGGCCCTCCCCTTGTCCCAATCTAGCCACTCCCCTCCTCTTGTCTGTTCCAGCTCTTGCCATGCCTCCTAGCTTCCTTGTTGGCTGCCAGCCTTTATCCTGGCAAGCACCCTTTATCCTGACTGTCTCAGGAGTTACAAGAGCAGTCAGAGTTGTTCATGGACACATGGCCTATTGCCGACGCACCGAAGGAGACAGGACATAGTGCTGGATTTTAAACGGCCACACTCTTTATTAACCAGATTACAATCAGAAATTAGGTGGGGGTAAATTGCCTAGTGCGATGCGGGTCCAGTACTTAACCTTAACCATGAACAGTAACTCAACGTTAAACAGGGGTGGCTTCTATGTACCCTCAATTGCCACCCCTCAGACGATCACACGTCTCCCCCTCAAGCGGCCCCATCCATCCGTGAGGGGGTCCACTCCATTAATGTGAGTAAGGATAAAGATGCCTGCCGATGGGGGGGGGCATACTTGCCCCTACCGCCATCGCATGACACCTCTCCCAGGAAGGCTGCCTCGCTGCTAGCCATCCCCTGCTTTCTGGCAGGTGTGCCTCCCCATCTCTTAAGGAGATGATTCTTAATTATAAACCCTCCCTAACTACTCTAACCAGTACTGGACCCCTGCCACTAAGGGGTTGCTGGGACACCCGGATGACCCCGACCCCCACCTACTAACTAAAAACTCTCCAATGCGCGAACTAGTGCCCCATTCAGTGCTCTCAGGTACAGCTCGTTCCCTTCAGGGGACAGGTGCACCCATCCTTCCTGTACAAGACTGGTCTTCTATGCGTCAGGACCTGTATTACTACATGTTCACCCCCCCAGGCCCTTTAGCCATTTTACTACATCCCTATTGATTGTTCTCCTAGTCCTATCAATCTTCTGGGGGTGCACCCTAGTACCCCAAGACAACCGTTCGACCATGTCAGTCCAGAGGAGAAGCACACCAGGGAAAAGATTCTTAATCTCCCACAGGTCAGACTTGATACACTTGATCGACTGAACGCCCTTCAAGAGAGGGATGTCGTTTTCGCCCAGATGAATCACTAAGATGTCAGGCAGAGGGCCCTGCCGAAAGGCCTGAACCGCTGGCAGGAGCTGGTGCCATCTCATCCCACTGTGGCCCCTCCACTGGACCTGTGCCTGTGCTGACAGGCCCAGCTGGGTTCCCCATCCGGTCTGCCCTGCCTTGCCCGCCCATCGGACCAGGCTGTGGCCAATGATCCAGACCAGCCTCCGCGGCGGCAGGAAAAAACCTGGGGAGACAAGAACGATGGTTAGGGCTGTCCTGGAATGGGGGCTCCCTGGACATAAGTTCAAAAAGCCCCCAACCTCCACCAACCCACCTCCCTGATGCCCTGCTCAGACATCCCGCTTGCCGTGGCTAGACTTGCGGCCCCTATGCAAAAAGAATGCGTACCATATGCGGCTGGATTCACACCGAGGTGGACCAGTGCAGCTCTCATGACTGCTGCAAACTGATACCTAGTCACCTGCCACCCTTCTGCATGCTTAAACAGGGGGCCTGGGGCTGTGCCCCGCGCCACAAAGTATGCCTCCATTGTCCTCATCGGGCACATCTCCTCAGTTGCAGCACAATTCAGCCTAACCTCCTGTCCTCTCCCCCTCTGGTTGGTCTTGAATCAACGAATGTTCAATGCCAGTGACGTTGGGCCAATCTGGATGTCACCAAACTGGAGTGCCCTGCCTGTAGTGTCCCTGGCTGAATCAGCTACCAGTTCGCTCACGCGAAAGGCTCCAAAGAAAGCTAACATAAATAATGAATTGAACAATAAAACTTCAATTTGGTTGAAACAAATACGCGATAGCCCCCCACACATATCCAGCAGTAAACGTAAAGTAATTGGGGCCCACTGGTTGGGGGTCCTACCCCGCTCCCTGTGCCAACTCTCGAGTAATCGCTTGGCAAAAAATCCCCGATTGGTGTGTGTGTGTGTGTGTGGCCCACCAGGTTACTCATAAAAGCCAAGGTGGATAACTTCCCTGAGATGGTTCCCAGGACTGAACCTTGACGCCTCAAAAACATGGCAAATTGTAATATCTGGGGCTCTGGTATGGGGAACCCCAGGGGCCAGTCCTGCGCTGCCCGATACTGCTGAAATTCCCTGTAGGCCCTGTCATAAGCCATCCTGGTATGGGGTGCAAGGGATCCTAAAACGGTGGTGTGCAGCTCTACAACCCAAGTTTCCACACCCATGGCGGCAGCGGTTCTGGGGTTGGCCAGGCCCAAGGTGCCAACAGATGGAAACGCCCCATCTGGAAGCAAGAAAGGGCATCGGCTACACTGTTGTCAAGTCCGGGCATGTGACTGGCCTGGAATAGGATGTTAAATTCCAAACAGGTAAGCACGAAGACTCTCACCAGCCTCATGACCTTCGGAGATCTGGACGACTGAGAGCTGATTATGTGGACAATGGCCTGGTTGTCACACCAAAACAAGACTGATTGGTTTGCCAGCTGGTCAGGCCACAGGTGTACGGCCACCACAATGGGAAAGAGCTCCAAAAAGGGAGGTCATTCGTGACCCCCTGGTCAACCCACTCCAGTGGCCAGGGGACCGCTGCCCACCGATCCCTGAACAGCAACCCAAAACCCGCCCCACCTGCCGCATCAGAGTGCACCTGGAGCTCAGCTTCCAGCAGTAGCTGATCCCTCCAGAAACTGGTGCCATTAAAGTTATTCAGAAGGTTAGCCTAGGTCTGGAGATCTTCCTTCATCTCTTTACTGACTCTGATGTGGTGGTGGTGGTGGTGGGGGTGGGTTGCCGGCCAGCTTGGCATAGAGGTGGGACAGGAAGGCTACCACCCGGCATGCGAAATTGAGGCTCCCCACCAAAGATTGAAGATGCCGCACCGTAACCTTGGTGGCCTCTAAACATTCACCAACCTTCCCCCGAAGGGCCCTCAGTTTGTCGCTAGGGAGACGGGAAACTGCCTGCTCGGTATCCAACTCAATACCGAGGTAGGTTAGTCAGGTGGATGGTACCTCAGGTTTTTTCGGGGGCCAGAGGAATACCCAATTCCTGTGCCACCACGAGGAAGCTCTGTATCAAGTCTGCACACTCGTCCATATCAGCCTGGCTGATGAATAGGAAATCATCTAAATATTCTAAATAGTTAGATGAATAAGAAATCATTTAAATATTCCTTTTTTTCCAGACTGTTCCTTGACAATCCATTCCACCAGGGTGCTGAAACGCTTGAATGCAGAGCAGGAAATCGAGCACCCCATTGGTATGACCTTGTCATAATAATACCCCGCCTCGAAGTGGAAACCGAGCAGAGGGAAACTGTCGGGGTGGACTGGGAGTAAATGAAAAGCACACTTGATGTCGCACTTCCCGAGGATGGCGCCAGGCCCAAATGACCTTACTAGGGCTACGGCCGAGTCGAACGATGCATACCATACCGAGGAGAGCTCCTTGGGGATAGCATTGTTGACTGAGCCCCCCCAGGGGTACAACAAATGATGAATGAGTCGAAATTCCCCAGGGGTCTTTTTGGGTATGACGCCCAGAGGGGATATGGTCATGTTGGGAAGTGATGGGGCCGGGAATGGGCTGGCCACCCTCCCTTCAGCCTTCTCCTTCAAAATCTTTGCATGAACTATGCCCTCTATTCCTATTACGGACTTCAAGTTTGGACCCACCCGGTGTTGATAACCCTCAGCAGCCGGGATCCTAAAACCCTCCTGAAAACCTGTCAACACATACTCAACCTCCTGCTTGTCTGGATGTGATTGGAGGGCTCGGACCAGTTCAGTCACCTTAACTGGTGTTGGGGCTTTTGCCCACCGGGATCAGGCCACTTCCCCCTGGGCCACCCTTCCCTGACCCCCAGGGAAAGGCTTCCCCTTGGTGCCGGGTTTTCCTCGCGGGCATGCAGAGGCCGCATGGTGCCCTGAACAGTTAGAACAAGTGTGGTGGAACTTGCAGGTTGCCTGGAAGCATCTCCCAAAATGGCCAAATTCCCAGCACAATCCCGTGGGGGTGGGCGTCCCTTTCTTTGCTTCTTCATGAAAGGACTCAATTGCGGAAGAAGCCCACCCTTTTGCTAGCAAATGCCTGCTGTCTGATCTAGGTACATTGCCCGCCCCGCTCATACAATTGAGCCAAAGGTCGTGGACATGCAAATCCCATCTAAGGTCCGGGGTATATGCTGCCCTATGGCAGAACGCCTCATTGTACCACAACCATGCACCCGCCGGCCCAGCCTCATAGGCATGCCGGACTATGTCGGCGTACTTCAGCAGGTCTGTGGCCTGGCTGGGGCAAGCCTGGATCATAACGCCCATGTATATGGAAAAGGCAGCGGTCCAGTTGAACCAATTCCAATCTGCCTTGGGATGCTTAAATCACTCCTTTTCCTTTTTGTCCTCCTGCTTGGGGTGATCCAATATCGGATCGCTAAACAGGAGGGCAAACAGGTCCACATAGCATCTGCGAAGTCGTGCCTGGCGGAGCTGTTTTGGGTGGTGCGGGGGCTGGTCAGTCCGGCCTCCCTCCGCCTGGATGGGGACTTGTCCCAGGCCCGTTGTGAGGAGTTTGTCAACTACTTCGCAGACAAGATTGCTCGGATTCAGACCGGCTTTGACACTGGATTGAGGGCAGTAGGGGAAGAGCGCGGTGGGTCGGAGGGCCCGTCTGGTCCAGCTTTATGGGGAGAGTTTCAGGAAGTGATGCCGGCTGATGAGGTGGATGTCCTGGGGTCTGTGAGGGCCATGGGTTGTGAACTTGATCCGTGCCCATCCTGGTTGGTAAAAGCTTCCAGGGAGACGTTGGGGATGGTGCTGGCCAGGGTAGTTAACGCGTCCTTTCGGCAGGGGAGGTTGCCGCCCTGTCTTAAAGAGGCTGTGGTGTGCCCCCTGCTGAAAAAACCATCCTTGGACGTGGATGCGCTCGCCAGCTACCGACCTGTCTCTAACCTTCCCTTTTTAGGGAAGGTTATTGAGCGGGC
>QEPC01000531.1:99118-162725 GCA_003113815.1 Sphenodon punctatus | reverse complement strand
GGGTTACATTTGCCACCCTCCATTCCTCGGGTACAGTGGCAGATTTTAGTGACAGGTTACAAATTACTAACAGTAGGTCTGCAATTTCATATTTCAGTTCCTTCAGAACTCTGGGGTGAATGCCATCTGACCCTGGTGACTTTTAGTATTCAGTTTGTCAATTTGACCTAGAACATCCTCCAACATCACATTGATTTGTAACAGCTCTTCCAATTCCTCGCCCACAAAGCAAAGATCCGGCGTGGGTACCTCCCCAAAATCCTTTGCAGTGAAGACTGACGCAAAGAACTCATTCAGCTTCTCTGCAATGTCCTTATCCTCCATGAGCACCTCTTTTACTCCTTTGTCATCTAATGGCCCAACTGACTCCCTGACAGGCTTCTTGCTTCTGATGTATTTGAAAAAGTTTTTGTTGCTTGCTTTTGCCTCTTTAGCAAGCCTCCCTTCAAAATCTCTCTTGGCGTGCCTTATTAACACTTTACATTTCCTTTGCCAGTGTTTATGCTCTTTTGTACGATAGATAGAGTTGCTCTGAGGAACACACAGTCGCCCCAAGAGAGAGTATCTCTGGCTGAAGCCCCTTTTGGACTATCTGCACCAAATGCTATTCCAATTGGGTCTCGTAGATCTTTCTGCATGGGGTCTAGCCAGTCATCATATATGGGCAAGAACCAGGGCCACTTAAGGGAGGGACCGCAGATGGTATTGAAGTTTTTAGAACTGTTTAAGAAAGAACCGTCCAAAAATGAACAAAATAAGCAGCCTGGTTTTCCGGAGGAGCAGTTAGAAGATATGGAGGCCATTCCCAGTGGTAATGGAAGTAATTTGACAGCTCCAGAAATGATAGTGGAAGGGGCTGCGATAGGGTATGGTAAAGTAGTGGATTATATTCAGGGTTTTTTGGGTAATAGTAAGGAGGGAGAGTGTGAAGATCCAGGTGAAGAAATCTTCAATGGCCTCTCAGCAGCAGAACAGGATTTTTTGTCACACAAATTAAAGGTGATATGTGCAAGGATTCCTGGAGGGGCGTTGTGCTCTGTAGGAAATAAGGATGGGGATGTAGTGGGAAGAGTTTGTGACTATCAAGGGGTGTGTGTGGATCCCCAGGAGGATAACAGGCTCCCCCTATGTACCGGATTGGAAGTAGTTAAGGGTATTAGGGAGAAGGAAATGTTAGAAGTACGGGGGTTGGCTTCCTGAAGGACCCTGTGCAACTATGTCTTGGGAGGTTGTTAAGGGGTATGACGGGTCAGCTTCTTTGCTATATGTCCCAAATATAGCTCTCTCCCAGGCAGACAAGGAGGAAGTTGAGGCTGCAGCACTTGCCTTTGCCGATGACCAGGTACAGTCTTTGTTGAGTAAAGTGCAGGATACAGGATTGATTACATGACGGATGGGAGATGGTTTGCGGAACTCCATGGCTCCAGAGTCCTTGTGTAAGGGTATATCTGTGCAAAAAAAAGAGGGTTTTTAATCTCTTCCTGCGGGGTTGGAGGGGAGGGACAAAATGGTATCACGAGGGGTGAGACCCTGTCGAGCAGTAGCTAATGTAGATTGCCCAGTCTTTTGTAAGACAAGGGGGATTTCTGTTTTGTCTTGGAATATGATGGGTTGTTTGTCTAAACTCAACGATACAGAATGGTTGCATTTTGTGAATATGTATGATCTCGTGCTTTTCCAGGAGACCTGGCTTGTTACTAGGGCCCATCATTTAGCGGGGTTTCACTGGCATGTGGCCAATAAAGTGGCTTTAAAAGGAAGGGCATCTGGGAGTCTTGCAATCTTGATTGCGGATCTCTTCCCGGATGGAAATCTAATTCCTAGTAAAAATCAAGAGTTCCAACTTATGAAATGGATTTTGGGTCAGGACATTACTTTTGTCCTTATGAATATTTATATTCCTCCGGTACAGTCTAAATTTTTCAATCTGGATATATGGGAAAGGATTGATTCTGCATATGCTTCCCTGATAGAGGGTTCTCCCAAGACTATTCCCCTGATAGGGGGAGACATGAATGCAAGAACAGGGGGTGGGGGAAATGACCCCCACATGGGAGAGATGAGCTTGATAGAGATACCTCCTATGAGGAGGTCTAAGGACCTTCTGGTTAACAAGCATGGGAAAGCACTTTTGGATCTTGTGGCCTCACGTGGTCTTGTATTGTTGAATGGAAGAGGTGAGATTGGAACTGAGGGAGATTTTACATGTTACATCTCTGGGGCGCAGCGTGGTTGACTATTTGCTTACGGACTGTAGTCATTACATGCTGTTTAGGGATTTTCAGGTATTGGTGCGCCCCGAAAGTGATCATCTACCATTATCTGTCATAGTGAATATTGAAGATATGCATAGGCAAGTTGGTAGTAGGGCTAATAAGTACATAAAGCAGGATGGTCAGTGCCGAAGTAAGTGGAGTAGTAATCTGGAGATTAAGTTGTTCTCCTTGCTCCATGAGAAGTATTTGCAGGAATTGCATACCCAGGTGTTACTAGAAAGCCAGGAGGATGTGGGGCAATGTATTAAGAACTACAACGCCATTGTGATGTATCTAGGCACACAGGGGCTCTATACTATCCCTCGTCCACATTGTAAATTCTATGTAGGCTGGTTTGACCATGAATGCAAACAGGCCAAGAAGAGTCTGGCCAAAGCTAGGTGCCGATGGGTGAGCAATTATTCAATGTTCTATAACTTGGTCCAGAGGAAAATGTATAAAAACTTAATTAAAGCAAAGAAGACCTTTTATAGACTTTCCATATGGTCTAAATTGAATGTGGCAATGAGCACCAAGGATTCTAAGCAATTTTGGTCAATAATTAGGGGAAGCCTAAAGAAGGCCCCCATATTTATGGAGGTGAAAATCCAGGAGGCCCCCATATTTATGGAGGTGCAAATCCAGGAGGACTTTTTTTGAGGATTTGTATAGGGCTAGGAGAATCGAGCCAGGCTCCCTGGTGGTGGATACGGTATCTACAGGGTTAGGTGGATGCAGGGAGGGGGATTTCCAAGAAACTGCCACAGAGGATGAACTCTTGGAAATGATAGGTGATTTGGTTAAAGGTAAAGCTCCTGGAGGAGACTGGATAGTTTCCGAGGTACTTCTTTTGTGCCCCCATTGGTTGGCCCCATGGTTAGCCAAGTTCTTTACTTTGATCAACAAGACTAAATCAATACCTCACGAGTGGGGTGAGTCCATTATTATTCCCCTGTTTAAAAAGGGTGATGTACGAGATCCTGATTCATATCGCCCCATTAGTTTATTACCGGTAATTGGGAAGTTATACGCTAAAGTTCTTCTGAAGCCTTTAGAGGAATGGGTTTTGAAGAATGAAATTATACCTGATGTCCAGTTTGGTTTCAAGAAAGGGTGTTCAGTTATTGATAACTGTTTCATTCTATCCCATATTATGTATAAGTACAGAACAGTGAGAGCTGGAAAATTATTCCTTGCATTCATAGACCTGCGCAAGGCATTTGACTCAGTTTTGAGGGAAATACTATGGATGAAACTGTGGCAAAAAGGGATAAATGAAACTCTGTTAGCTCTTATAATTCAATTGCATACCGGAAACATAGCTCAAATTCGAGTATCCCCTGTGGCCACCTCTATTAAATCGATACCCATCCAAAGGGGGGTAAGGCAAGGTGGAATTATGGCTCCCATTCTATTTAACATCTTTCTTGGTGACCTGATGGTATATCTGGAGGGGGAAGAAGGGCATCCTCCTAAAATTAAGAATAGGACAATCCCGGCATTGATGTATGCCGACGGTATAGTCATACTGTCACAGACCAGGAAAGGCATGTTGTTCCAGTTGGACAAGCTGAGCCTCTATTGTAAAGATAATATGCTCCAGGTGAATGCTAGGAAATCCCAGGTCATGGTCATAGGTGGGAAGCGTAAGGTATATAAATGGAAGTTTGAGGATGAGTTTCTGCTTCAGGGAAACAATTATATTTATCTGGGTATGAACTTCTCTAATAATTTAAAATGGGATAGACATGTGAGTGGGCTTGCTCTGAAAGCCTCAGCAGCCTCTAGAGCTATTACTAAGGTTGCTCTGGGATCACTTGAGGCTTCGGTATCACAAACCCTTACCATTTACAAAGCTAAAGTTGGAAGCCTGATTACGTATGGGGCAGAGATATTTGATGGGAAATGCTGCTCGAAACTCGAAGTTGTGCAAAATAAGTTTCTACGTGGAATTCTGGGTGTGCCTCAAGCAGTTCCTGGCTCAGTCCTAAGGGCAGAAACTGGTGTATGCTCAATCCTGAACCAAAATAAAATAAAAGGTTTACGGTATTGGATTAAACTTTGCACACGGGAGGCTTCGAGTCTAACTTCTCTCTGCCTCCAAGAGGAATTGGAACAGAATCAGAGTCCTTTGTATCCATGGATAAGTAAGATCATGTTTCATCTGAGAGGTATAGGGCTACCGATGGAATTCTTATGTACAAATGATTGATTTAGATTGGGAAATTAAATAAAATCGAGAACGGTAGATATTGGAAAGCAAGTAGATATAGCTGCGTTGGCGGATTGGGAAGCTGCCCCTAACTACCAGTATATTAAGCAAGTGCACGGCTTTGAGCCATATCTGGATTGGATCTCAAAAAAATGTATATGAAGAGCGTACACACAAGCTCGTCTACAGATAATTAAATCGGCTGTACTTCAAGGAAGGTATACCAACCAGCTGTATGCAAATCGGAACTGTTTGTGTAGTGACACTCTTCTGGAAGATACTATTCACATTTTTTTTACTGCCCATTATATGAGGAGCTAAGGCAGGCTTGGTTAATTCCCTTGTGGCAGGAATATTCCTCTTTGCCCGATTTGGTACGATTACAGCAATTGCTTACTACGAAGGAAAAGGCAGTGGCAAATGCTGTCGCTACCTTTGTTCACCTGGCTGGCCAAATAAGGGAGGTAGTTAGAATAAGTAAGGAAGAAACTTCATGTGGGTAATGACATCTGGCTAATTTAAGAGCTTGTACCCCTGTTAGCAAGGAAAGATGGGTTTTGTATAGTTGGATTGTGGGTTATGAAGCTGTTAAGGTTTCTCTGGGGGGATACGCTATCTGATAGAGGGGTGAAGGAAAGTCTCGTTATTTTACTCGGGGATAAGATTTGTCATGGTTCCCTTTGTATACAGGATATATGTTTGTATGTATAAAGTGCAGTGTGGATATTTTGCTTCTGGGCTGATTTTTATATAAGAGGAGTGGAAGTTGATATATTCTAGTTTTTTGGTGTTAATATCTAATTTTTATTATTATCATTATTAATATCATTAAATATTGTTGTTGTTATATTATTGTTTAGTGCATCTTTATTGGAACTTGATTGGTGGATATATGATGTTATATATATTATTTGTTGTTTTGTCCCGGCTATGGCGAAAGCTAGTGGAATAAATGTGTTATTACCTGCTCTTTTGTATTATTTTCATTGGGATTAGCCTTCCATTTCTTAAAGGATGCCTTTTTGGCTCTAATAGCCTCCTTCTCCTCCCCATTTAGCCACTGTGGAAGACTGTTGGTCTTCCTGCTTCCTTTTTTAACTTGCGGTGATGTCAAGACTGATGAAAATATTGATTAGTGTTCAGTCTGGAACAGGTAGCATGGGGCTCTGCAAGGTATATCTGCATTAAATTATGATGTATTAAACACTTTATTTATTTATACCCCTCCATTCCCCTAAGGTTCAAGGCAGCTGACTTGCAGCTTGGCAATCACCCATTTATTATTTGGTGGTTAATTTGTCTTTTTCCATTAGAATGATGTCTAAAATAACGATGTCACAACTTGGGCACAAAACTGTCTGTATTTAAGAATTAAAGATAATTTCTTCACTCTAAGGATATTTTTTTACTGCTTGCATAAATCCTCCAGCATGTTTTCCAATTTCATGTTGACCAGAATTACACAATTTTCCTTTCCAGACCCACACTGGTTATTTTCATTTGTGCTTAGGTATTTAGAATACTGACCTGTACACATTGGGTGAAAACAAACATGACGCTAACCACCCTTTAACCACCCTTGGTGGTCATTTATGCATGTTGCAGGGCTGCATAGGGCACCAATATAGCCCTGCAACATGCATAAATAACCACCAAGGGTGGTTAAAGGGTGGTTAGTGTCATGTCTGTTTTCACCCAGTAACTTCCTTCAGTTTAGAGTAGGGTTTTATTAACCCTAAAGTAGGTAATAGTGGATGTTTACAGAAGTGAGTCGGCTCGGCAACAGCCTGACCAGGCATGGGGAGGAAATGTGCCACGGACATGATCTGGACTGGGTCAGGCTGCTGAACAAATGTGCTGGTGGCCAGGTCACTGGGGAGGGCAAGGAGATGCATGAAAGTATGACTGTCACTGACCCTGCGCTGTGCACCTTGACAGGCAACCATGGCAGTCAATAACAACTGCTATGGCAGCCGGCCACTGCATACCTGGGCCAGGTCATGGCGGACCACAACAGATGTGATAGCATGCTGTGGCCTGATTTGCCCCAGTGGGGTGGACCTTAGCCCAGGCTGTGACTCATAGACTTTCTGGGGTCACAGTTCAGGCTAGCCACTTACACAACACAAGGCAATCCTGGGCCAACATCTGGTGACACCTGCACATATGTGTAGGA
Source organism: Sphenodon punctatus (assembly GCA_003113815.1). Lineage (NCBI taxonomy): Eukaryota > Metazoa > Chordata > Lepidosauria > Sphenodontia > Sphenodontidae > Sphenodon > Sphenodon punctatus. Next base: position 156,082 of record QEPC01000531.1, on the reverse strand, counting down.
GAGAGCCGGACAAGATCAGGTCAAAGCAGGCCACAGAGTGTATTTGTCACATCTGCTAACACCCAGTGACTTTGTCATCTCTGTTTGCTATTGCCCACTCTATCATTCTTTAAAATATTTTAGGTAAGGTTCTAATTTTTCTAGTTACATCCCACCAGATTCAGTAATGTCAATTATGTCTGTTTCCTTCTCACCATTAAGAACTCCCATCCTCTTTTTTATTGGCCAAACTTCTAGCATTGATAGATAAGTAATTAAAGCATTTTTGTTTTTGTTTTTTTGCTTTTGGACTTAATCCATTATTTTCATGCCAACTTGATTCTGAGTTCAGTATTTGAATGTTGCTGACACATTTATGGCACCCTCCCCTTTTCATTTTAGTGGATGTTCTGATGGCTTGACTAGTTTGCATCCCAAGTGATAAGTTTCCCACTTCTAAGATGCAGGCTGTCCCATCCATTACCCTTGTCTGGCCTCTTAGAACTTGCCCCACTTTTACACAAAAGCAAAACTTCTGTTAAATATAACATCCCTTCAAGGGCCTGAAATATCTGGATATCAGACCCATATGTTATGCATATTATTTCTAGTTCACTCATGGAATCCATGCGTTGGGGTGGGGATGTTTTCCTTAATCACTGCGGATTCTCCACAGGCTGAGTCTCCTTACACTGGAAGCTCTACAGCAGGTCTGTAATTTATGCCAGTGCTTCTCATACTTATGTTGTCTTTTCAAGTTCATTCATGATCCTTGTGGGGCTCTGTGCCACCCCTCCAACAAATGGGTCCTTGCACAGTCATACAGTCTGTACTTGCCTGGAACTGGCTTTGGCTTCTTCTATTACCATTGCCCTATCTTTTAGTCTCACCACTCAGATCTGTCTCTTCCTTTAACATGGACTTCCAACAGAAGATCAAGAGGAATATAAGCCCCTTTTCAGAGTTGACACAGGAACTTAGCAATGTAAGCGACCAATGGGTGTTTTCTAATGTGACACTGCCAAGTTCAGCCTGTTCTGGCCCACCTGGGCCAGCACCGAACCCACACGTCTGTTTTGGGTCCACCAGATGAGGGTCTGTTTTAGACCCCGGAGAGGTAGGTGGCCAGGCCAGAATGTGGGCCTGTAAGGGACCAAGAGCTGCCCAGGCAGGTCAAAGCAGGGCACGTGCATCTGTTTTCACACAAACCTGATCCTGCATTGGGGGTTGCCATGCATGCCTGTCATGGCGGGAGGCAGGGAGCAGGGCGCTGTCTTCAGCATGGGGGCAGAGTCGGTCAGCTGCATGTCACTCCTCACCCCCTGTCGAGGTGAGGCCGGGGGAATGTGTATTCCCTGACTTGACCTGTCTGGAGGTAGCCCCCATTCCCTGGGACATGCAGCCACTGTGTACGTTTGGCTTTACCCAGAGAGACTTACAAGACAATCCTCTGTCATTAAGGTCAATGGGAGTTTTGTTTTTAATGGCAGAGGATTGTGCTCTCATGAGCCTAAGCCAGTTGGACGTTATGAAGATTTAATCCTGTAAGGTGAAAAATGTATAGTTACAAATGCATGTGACCTAATTTACAGGGGTGGGACTATCGGATGATCCGGTATCCGATACTGCCAGTTTTTGGGTGTACCGGCAGTATTGGATTACCCCGGTAATCGGGGGAATTTACCGGATTCCCCCTGTGCCGGATTTTTTTACATTGCCGCCATTCAAATGAATGGCCGTAATGTAAAAAAAAACACAGAAAAAAAGCAAACACTTTCCCTCCCCCGTCCAGGCTGTGCGGGTGGAAGGGGGGACACCCTCCACCCACCCTGCCCAGCCTGGATTCCATAAGTCCCTGGGCTCCAGGCCACTGCTGGCAACCCAGAGCCCGCACCAGCAGCAGGATACTGTTGATCCCTGGGGTGGGGGTTGGTTTAACACACACCCCCACCCCAGGGATCAACAGTACAGGTACACTTACCTGCTGCTGGTGCGGGCTCTGGGTTGCCGACAGTGGCCCGGCCCGGAGCCCAGGGACTTAGGGGAATTTATAAAAAAACCAAAAAAAACCCCAGGCTGGGCAGGGTGGGTGGGGGGTGTCCCCCCTTTCACCCGCACAGTCTGGGAGGGGGAGGGGAAAGGTTATTTTTTTTTCTCCATTGATTTCAATGGGGACAGTTCCTCATTTAAATCAATGGGAAAAAACTGGTACCGGTATACCGGTATTAATCCAGTATGCCTGTATTTTGAAATCCGGGAACCGGTAAATCCGGTACCCGGTATTTGCCCGGATGTCCCACCCCTACTAATTTATATGAGGTTTACAGTGCAACTTAGATACCATGTTAATCTATTAATTGAGAGGAGCACTGTAGACTGGAGTCTACAGTGCTCTTAATTGAGAGGTGGCCATGGGGAGGGAAATCGCTAACATCATTGGTGGAAGCTGCTGTAAGCACATGAAATACACACGGGGGGGAGGGGCTGCCTGTATATTAGGTGGAACATGCTAAACATGATTGAAGGCTGCACAGACCAAACCGATTCCAGCAGGCTATCTTCTCATTTGATTCCACCCAATGTTGCCATTGTAATCCCAGCTTACTGCAACCAAGCCAAGAACATGTACCTGAGCTTTCTCATCCTCATGAATGTCGCATCCCTTGTCTCTCCCTCTGTTCCCCCTTCCCTGTCTCCCCTCCCTCTGTCTTTATATTGTAAGCCCCCGTGCAGGGACCGTGTCTATCTTATTCTTTGTAAAGCACCAGGTACATTGCTTGTGCTATATAAATGCTGCTGCTAATAATAATAATAATAATAATAATAATATAAATTAATACACCCAAAGTGAGCACTTAACCTGAGCCTTAGCCTCAGACTTTCTTGAGTCTTTTCAGACTGCAATTTAAAACTGAATTTTAGTGTTAATATTTACAAGAAACCAATAGCAAAAGTCAAACAAATGCAGATCCTGGTTGTCAGATAAAAGGAAAGTGTTAAACATTGTCATGGATTATGGATGGCAAAAGGCATCACCTTTTGTCCATCCTTGATTCCAGGTTGGGAACAAAAACTAACTTAAAATTCTGCTTTGTGGTGCATGCTGAATGCTAGATAAATGCTGGTTACCAAAGTGGATGTCATGTCTGTGTCAGTAAAGCAACATATCACAGATATAGGAAATCTCTTTAAAGAGCAAACATGGTGTTTGGCTGTTTCTGATGCATGCTCTTTTATGCTAAAGTATTGACGGTTCCATGACAAACAACTGACAGCCTTAACAAATTTCATGCTTGCACTGTAATGATGAAAAATCTTAAATCATTGGGACATTCCACAGTAGTGTCAAAGTTTCCTTGTAAGTTACTATCTCAGTAAGACAGGAATTTTTTAATCATGAGTTCTATCAAGCAAATATGGATTTTGATTTTGTGCAGTTGGACATATCTTCAAATGCAGCTTCTTTTTGAGAATTAAATTAATATACTCAGCATTTCCTATTAAATCATAAACCAGTGGTCATTTCCTGGCTCATTTCTGATACATTAATACTTACCAGTCTAATTAGGCAAGGTCATTTTGAAAAGAAGCAGCTGAAATATCCTGGAGACATGAAGGAACAGTGGCCATGATGCTATACAGTACATGCATGTGTAAGGTCATACTGGTGTAAATCTGTCTTGGGTTACGATCCAAAGCACATTTGCTGGCAGAGCAGTACACGTATGTTTAGGGTTGCAACATCAAGGAAGTGCAAAATCCTGATCCTAGAACCAAAAAGGGCAGTGCATTGAAAGATCCTTTCCTATGGGAAGTGCTCTGTGGAATTTGCTACAGCTTCAGGGTTCTAGAAGGCCAGTTCTTCACTACACTCATGTACCTGGAGAAGAAGAGTTCCAGAAGATCCTGTGAATGGAGCATGCATGCTTGATATGCAGAACATAAAATGCCTCAAGATGGAATCTTGGAATTCAGCTCCACTTCTGTGTTGTGGGATGGATTCATTTCTAGGGGTGGGTGGCTTGGATTTGTATCAATATGAATTTTCCAAATTTGGACAATTCATATTCATTAGAATCAATATGAACCTATTGTTTGATACAAACCAAAGGTTCATATCCCCCAACGGGAATCTATCAAAGGTCCTTGGAGTGGTGCTGGCACTACTCCAAGGAGCTTTTACATGCCAAACCCATCCTGACCCCAGCCATGCCACCCCTGCACCCCTGCCTGCCTCCCTCAGACTCCTGCCTGCCCAGCCAATTGCCGACCATATCCTACCCCACCCTTCCGAGGGTAGGCTGGGGTAGGCAATGGACCAGGGGAGGCGAATGTCACCTGATCCCCTGCCCAGCACCCATATCCACTGCAGCTGGGGCAGAGAGGCGACACAGGGGGAGGGGGGCAGTTGCTTTACATACCTTTTTTTCCTGTAGGCGCCAGAGTCTGAACTGGTGACCTGTGGCTAGGCCTGAAGCAGCAGCGTTGTTTGCCATTTTGCTGTTTACTGTCAGCGTTTCAGTCTTCAGTCTTCCCCCTGCTCCGATGGCATTTGCCATCAATTTGTGGCACTATCTGACATTTTGCGATAGTTCCAGGTATACTGCAGCACTTCAGATAATAGTGACAATTTCCAACATTTTTTTCAACAGCTTTTCTGACAGTTTTTCCAACACTTTAACGACACATTGTGGCAATTTCAGACAATTTATGGGACTTGCAACAGTTTCCGACAATTTCTCTGCTGCCGAGAAATAGTGACAGGCAATAGCAGAAAGTGGCAGCAAGCTTCGGAACAAGTATAGGAATGCCATGTCCATGCCATGTTGGGAAAACAGCAATGGATAGGAGGCATCCAACAGAATTGTCTGACATTGCTGCATGTTGTTTCAGGCCTACCCGTGGCCTCCAGCCTGTCCTTGTCAGGGTTTGCCAGTAAGAAGACACCATAGGAAATCACTGTGCATGTGCAAGAAAGGCCACTATGGCCGTTCTCAGTATACATGACCATTTTCCAAAATGGCGCCAGTAGCGTCAGCGCTATTTTGGAAAATGGCAACTGGTCTGCACATGCTCAGCAGGCAACCGGTCATGCAGAGACCACTAGCACCATTTTGGAAAATGGTCGTGCATGTGCAGTGATTTTCTACAGTATTTTTTTCCTGGCGCAGCCTGAGAAGGTTGTAGTGGGCACCACGGGCTGCCAGTTCAGAGTCCAGAACCTATAGAAAGGTAAGTAAAGCAACTACCCCCCTCCTCACCCCTGTGCAGTCCCTCTACCCACAGCTCTGCCTTCCTTGGACCCCTGCCTGGTGCCTGCCTTCCCCTGACCCCAGCCCATCACCCTCCACAGCCTACTGCTGAGGCAGGTGAATGACTGTGCGTGAGGGTTCCAGGGGAGGCAGAGCTGGGAAAAACATGGATTTAGGCCCATATTGCTTAGATACTAGGGGTGGGACTTCAGGCAAAAAAACGGATACTGGTTTTACTGGATACCGGTTTCCAAAAAACCAGTTTGCCGGATTAGAACCGGTATACCGGTACCAGTATTTTTCCATTGATTTCAATGGGGAACTGTCCCCATTGAAATCAATGGGAAAAAAACCCAATACCTTCCCCTCTCCCCCTCTGAGGTTGTGCGGGTGGAAGGGGGGACACCCAACACCCACCCTGCCCAGCCTGGATTTTTTTTTTAAATTTTTTTATCCGAAGTCCCTGCTAGTGCGAGCTCCAGGCCTCTGCCGTGCCGGCGGCGGTGACCTTGAGCCCATACCAGCAGGTACTAGGGCGATCCCTGGGGTGGGGGGTGGTTTAACACACACCCTACCACAGGGATCACCCTACCCCCCCACCCAGGGATCGCCTACCTTTTGTGCTTCAGGTGGCAGCAGTGGCTGCAGCATGGCGGTCCGGAGGCTTCAGCGCTGGCTGGCTTCAGCGCTTTACTAGGCCTTCCAGGGAACTTCTGGGTTCCCCTGGAAGGTCTAGTAAAGCGCTGAAGCCAGCCAGCACTGAAACCACTGGGCCGGCATGCTGCAGTCACCACCGCTGCCTGGAGCGCAAAAGATAGGCGATCCCTGGGTGGGGGGTAGGGTGATCACTGGGGTGGGGGGATGTTAAACCACCCCCACCCCAGGAATCACCCTAGTACCTGCTGGTGCGGGGTCTAGGTCACCGCCGCCAGCACGGCAGAGGCCCAGAGCCCACACTAGCAGGGACTTTGGATAAATTAAAAAAAAAAAATCCAGGGGGGGTGAGGGGGTGTCCCCCCTTCCACCCACGCAGCCTGGACAGGGGAGGGAAAGTGGTTTCCCCCCCCCTCTTTTCTTTCTTTTACATTGCGGCCATTCATTTCAATGGCCGCAATGTAAAAAAATCCGGCATGGGGAACTGTTACCGATACCCCCAATTACCGGATTAATCCGATACTGCCAGTACAGCAAAATACTGGCAGTATCGGATACTGGGGGAACCGAAATTACCACCCCTATTAGATACAAACTGAATCTGAGCAATATGAACCGAAATCCGAACAAAAGCCGGTTCGGTTTGGTTTAGAACAAAACTCAAACTTCCATCTGAACTTCCATCCCTATTCATTTCTGTTGCTGCCAGGGATCGCCACACTCACTAAAAAGAGGGAAGGAAGCGGATCTCTCCTTAGTGCCCATTTATTCCTAGAAACTTATTTTTTCTGGATGTTAGCTATTAAATACCTCATTTGTATAAAATGAATGTGGGGTGAATAATCAGCTAGGAACAGAATGTGAAATTTTAGTTCATATAAAAAAGTAATATTGAAAGGCAATTTGACAAACAATGAAAATGGCACTGTCTTGAACTCGTCTGGTTTGTTGACAAGTATAATATTGTAGGTTAATATATCACATTGGGTATTTTCAGACATTATGAGATCACAGTCAACCACAGTGAACCACACTCAATCCCGCGGCGGGGCCAAGGTGCCCCAAACGTCTGTTCAGTGGCCGCCAGATGTTCACCACAGTCAATACCCACCAGGGGATTAAAATCAACCATGCTTCCAGAGTTCCAGACTGGACCATCTCCAAAAGTGTGGTCAATGTGATTCCCAACGGGAAATAAAAAAAAGTAACGTCTGAACAGCAACCACCGTCTGGAAGCAAACAAAATGATTCCCAGCTGGGGACAAAGCACGCAACATCACTGCCAGGCAACCAGCAACAACACAGGCCACGGAGGGAGATTTAAAGGGCACCTGGCAGCAGGGAAACGTGGCAGGATGGAGCAAGGCAGAAGGGAGAGGAGAGCGGTGGGTGAGAGTGCAAGGGAGGAGGTGGAGGAGGTGCAGGAAGAGGAGGAGGTGGTTGTGCTGCACATGGAGGAGGTGGAGGGACAGCAGCAGCAGCAGCTGCAGCCTGGATGGGCTGCCCTGGGGACAGTGACCGGGCTGGGGGAGGATGCACCCCGGAAACGGGTATGAGGACTGAAGTGGAGGGGACCTGGTGGCACAGGGGCACCCAGGGGGGAGGGCCGGCCAGCAGGAGGGGGGGCGGGGGCAGACCACAGGACAGGGTCAGAACAGCAACCAACAGACACAGAAATGGGCTGGGGAGCCCGAGCCCCTGGAGGAGACAGGTGCAGCCCAGGTGGAGGAGGAGGAGGACCAGGAGAGGAGGAGGAACTTGAGGGACCATGGGGGAGACAACATTACCATAGAGAGGGGCAATGGGGGCTCAGGGAGACCCAGAAGTTTATTCGCATCTGGGGGACCCTGGAGCATCAACTGGAGCTTGTGCCCAATCAGCACAATGAACACATGTTCCGGGAGATTGTGTGGGAAATGGAGGTGGTTGGGCATCACAGGACCATGGCACAGTGCCAATCGAAGGCCAAGGAACTCAAGAGGGGGTACAAGGCCATTCAGGACAACAACCGGCAGTCTGGGCATGGAGCTCGGCCCGCCCCCTACTATGATGCCCTGGACCGCATATTGCACATGAAGGGCTCTATAGTAGCCCCACGCCTTGTGGGGAGTGACGTGGTCCAGGTCAGGGTGCGGGTCAATGTACCCTCTCCCCTTGCCACCCCCCAAGAAGGCACCGACTCCAGGGCTCCTGACCCCCAGGAGGAATGCCCAGGGACATTGGGGACCTGCAGCCCCCACAGCACCAACCTGGAGAGCCCCCACCCCCTGTCAGGACAGGACAACTCTGAGGTCAGCACACTGATCACCCTCAGCCAGTGGTCAATGGGGGACTCCAGATACATGGAGGGGCTGGCTGCGGAGGGATCGGAGACAGACATCAAGGGTAAGCGAGCAGGTGCGAGGGAAGACAAACCAGGGGTGAGGGGGGGCAAAGAGGGAGGTCCAGCCGGGGGCAGGCCCCATCCACCCCAGACACCCCTGACCACTGAACGGGGCCCTAAGGGCTGCCTGGGCACACCTAAAGCCCTCCTCCACTCACCCATGTCCTCACAGTGCATAGCACAGCCCAGAACCAGAGACAGGAGGGTGAGGAGGCTGTCGGGGAACAGCCCCAGCAGCACCTGGAGGGCCCAGGTGAGGCACACCAGCAAGGAGTGGGGGCAGGGAGGATGTGAGGGGGGGCTGGGGAACTGGGGAAAGCCGGGGGGGCCCAGCCACCAACCCGGAGGGGGCACACATCTCCAGTCGTATCCCTGGCCAAGGGGTGGCCAGCCAGGGTGACTAACCACCACCGTCTGTGTACTCTTCAGGGCAGCCTGAGGGGCCCCAGCAACCCAGGGCCAGCACAACAGATGGGGGAGCACCGGGCACGGTTACGGCACCGGAGGGAGGACCAGGCAGAGGACATAGTCCGCACCACCATGGAACAGGGGGAGCAGGTGATAGCGGCTGTGAATCACATGGAGGCGGCCACAGAGTGATCCCTGCAACAGGCAGAGGCAAGACACCAGAGGGTCCAGGTGGAGGTGCACCTAGAATGGAGGTGGGAGCGCAGGGATCACAGCAGGCAGATAGAGGCAGTTGGGTGGCTGGAACAGGCCATCGAGGGGATGGTGCAGGAGCATTCTGCAAAAATGGATAGGTCCCATGACATCAGGACCTCTCTGCTCCTACACGCTGGCACCATGAGTGCCTATGTGATGGCAGCCACCCCGTCAGGCACCCTGCTTGCCCAGGCCCCGATGCCCAGCCCCTTGGCACCCCCACCACCTCCCCAACCGCCCCAGCCACCACCATGTCATCTGGGGCTGCACATCCACCTCCCAGTCCCTGTAGGCCTCTGGAGGGAGCAGTCGCCCAGGAGGGGCCCTCAGCCTCGGGTCCTCCCTCCCTCCCACCAACGTCTGTCCCTCCAGACACTGAGGCCTCCCAGAACACTGTTGGGGACATGGACAGCGGGGGGGAGGAGGGGAGCTCCCAGGTCTCTGTGGCACCCACAGGGCAGGCAAGGGAGAGGTCCCAGAGATGGGGGGGATGAGGGGGAAGGGGGAGGGCAGTCTGAGGGGGGGCATGGAACCTGCACGGTGGTGGGTGGTGGTGGTGTAGGGGGCACATGTACTTGGGTGAGGGAATAAATGTCAGGGCACCACTACTGCCTCTTTCAGTCTGTTCATGGGCCCGGGGGTGGGGGTGAACTGATGGCCGTAGAGGGGCTCACCCATGGAGCCGGTGGGGGTCCAAGGGTGGTGGGGTTGGGGTTTAGTTCCCTCACGCCTTGGCCTCCCAGCTGATATGCCTGGCCAGGGCAGCATGGATGCGCTTGGCATACCGGTACTCCCTCGGGTTGTCTGTGTTCACGTACAGGGGCACAGGTCCGGTAAGGCAATGAGGCACAGGGTATTCGAGGGCTGCCCCATCGGTCTTGTACACGTTATGCAGCACACAGCAGGCACCTATCACCAGGGCCGAGGTCTCCACCATGTAGTCCAACCGGCCAGCGACGCTCCTCCAGCGCTACTTGAGTGCCCCGAAAGCCCGCTCGGCCATGGTCCTGCTTGCACACAGGCAGGAATTGTACAGCGCCTGCACCAGGGACCTGGCGACCGGGTACACCTTCATCAGCCACCTGGCAAGGGGATAGGCTGGGTCCCCCAGGGTACAGGGGGGCATTAGCACCCCCTCGATCTGGGTCATCCCCATGTCCGCAAAATCCCCGCGGTACATCCGGGCATAGAAGGGAGAGATGGTCATGATCCGGGCATCGTGGCTGTGCCCAGAGTTGCCCGTGAAGATGTCTATGAACCTTCCCTGGTGGTTCACAACAGCCTGAAGCTGCAGGGAGTGGTAACCGTGTCTCCAGGGAGGGGCGGAGGATCTCTATGTGGATGCCGTCCACAGCGCCCATGCAGTTGGGGAACCCTCCAGCCACGAAGCCGACCATCATGGCCTCCTGGTTCACCAGCTGGATCGCTCAGTCCAGGAGAACGCCCCCACAGCCTCACATACATCCCGGAGGATACAGACAACGGTGCTCACCCTGACACTGAAGTGCTGTGAGATGGACTGGCAGAAGTTGGGCATTGCAAAGGCCCAGACCCCGATGGCCACCCGCTGGACCATGGGGATGGGGGTCCTCATGGGCATGTGCTGTTGCTCAATTCAGGGCGTGAACAGCTCCGCAAGCTGCAGTAGGGTGAGCCTGTCCATCCAAAAGTGCGCCCTCCAGGCGGCCTCATCCCACTGAGCCAGTGCCCAGGACCACCACCCCTGTGCCTGCTCCGTGACCCATACCCGCCGGGCAATGGGCATTGCAAACTGGGTGGTGCGCCCCAGGGTCTCCCTCCATGATTGGAGGTGCCTGTCCACCTTGCGGAGCACAGCGGCCCTGTTCTGGCAGCAGATCCGGGTCTGCCAGTCTGCCTCGGACACCCGCTGAGCCCTGAGCCAGGCCAGGGAGCGCCTGCGGCCGTGGTGGGCTCTCTGGGCCCTAGCTGCGCTTCAGACCATGCCAACCCACAGATGGGTGCCCAGGTGCACCTCTGCGGTCAGATGCAGCTGATTGGTGTGTGAGTGGTACCACTCAGCACAGAGCGCTAGGTGCATCCATCAGGCGCCCAACCGGCCTCTCTCCATGGTGCCGGCTGGCCTGGGTGGGGTTCAGTTGGCCCCGTTCTAGCCTGGGCCACTTGTAGGCCCGCCCCCAGGTAGTGACCCGGCGACTGCATGGGAGCACCCATTTCGGCCCGAGGTGCCCCCCAGCTGGCCCGGGTGTCTCCTGGTGGGCGGGAGGGCCGAGGCAGTGGGGGTGGCCCATTGGGCACACCTGCTGTCCCTACGTTGGGCCTTACGCATGGACTGGCATGCGCCCGGGCGTGCTGGCAGCAGCTGCATTCCTGCTGTCATCACCTCCCACCTCTTTGTGCTGGCAACATTGTGTCCTCGCCAGCCTGATTAGTGTGTCATCTGTCCTGTCTGTGTGCTCGGTTCCTGCAGCTGTGCTGGGTCCACACCACATGCCATGCTTGTTTGCCGTGCCTTATTGTGGCCTGTGGCCTTATCGTTTGGCCTTGGGGTTCCCCTGCATCCCCTCCCACCCCTCTGGGGAATGTGGGTCCCCCTTTCCATGGTGTCAGTCCCCCTGGCTTGCTAGACCATGGCTGGATGTGCTTTCACCGGGCTCCCGGCCCCCATGGGGTCCCCCATACGTGGACCTTCCATGAGACCATGGCCCTGTGCGACCTGTGGAATACCCCAGCCGTGCAATTGCTCCTGAGCTGCCCAGACAGCCTACCGGGTGCCTATGCGAGTCTGAGCTCTGGCCTTAATTACTTTGACTATGAGGTGAGCACCCGCAATTGCCGACTGCATGCTGAGCCGCTGGGGCTGGTTCCCTTTCCCGATGGGCGCATTCTGGAGATGAGGTGCTTGTATGTGGGGTGGTCTGTGGCGGAGACCATGTGCCCTCTCCATATGCATCCTGGCCGCCTACACAGCCTTGGCTGTGTCCTACTTTGGCTGCGTTCACGGGGCCCGTGGGTACCAGTGCTCTTGTGGGGTGGTCTATCACCAGCTGTTGGAGCTTGGTCACCTGGACTGTGGCCGGGCTGCTGCCTGTTCCATGTGGCCTCCTCCTGTGCCTGTACCCTGACCTTTCAGGGGTCCCCCCATTCCGGGACTGACTGTGTAGCTGTGGGGGTGCCCGTGCAGGCTGTGCTGTTGTTGAGGGTCTGACTGCCATTCCCCATGCCCGGCCCTGCCCCTGGGGCATCTCCCCCTTCCCTGTCCCGCTGCCCCCTCCCCCCTGTGCCCGTTGTGCCATGCGTGTTGTCTGTCCTGCTGTGTCCCCCCTTCCCTTCCTTTCCCATCTTGATGTGTGTGCGCCCGGGCATGTGTTTGTGCTGTGTGTTCCACTGTGCCCTCGTTGTCTCTGTGCCTGTTGTGTGTGGTACCTCAGCAGCTATTCTCCCTCTTCTCCCTCCCTTCCCATTTCCCTTGTGTTCCCTTTTGGAGCTTTTGGCTTTGTTTGCCCTCTCCCGACCATGTCTGTGTCCCGCCCCTCCCTGGTGCTTTCTGGGTGTTTTGACCACATCCAGGAATCTGCCTCATGTCTGTTGCGCTGCCCCAGGCCGTGGTCTGGCGGTCCAATTCCCTGCCATGGTCCCAATCCCATCACATCTGTTTGGGGCTCTCCTTGACCCCGGGGGTGGTGGTGGTTCGGTTCCCCACCGCTGGGAATCCACTGTGGTGAATCGGGACCATGTAACGTCTGAAAACACCCATTGTGTTCTTTTTTATATATTTTGCTGATCGCTATTCCATTCACCAATCATGAAAACAGTTAGTTTGGGCCACAGTCCTCAAACCGCTTACTTCAGAAAAGTCCCACAGCAGAAAATGGGACTATGCAAAATTAAGAAATCTGAGGGCTGCAGACAAAGGTTTCCTGCCCCCCTCCCCTCGCCTTGAAGTTGCTTCTGCCTGGTTGACTCATGATAGTGGTGAAAGTCAAACTCTGTTTTCATAACTAGCTAGAAGCCTTCAGCAGATATGTAACTTCAACTGAGTTACAATGTATTGATGACGTTTTTAAAAACAACTTTATTATCAGAGTCCAGTCCAATCCATTTCAGAGTTGATCATCTTGCCCGTTCTCAGTCTGAGTTGCTCCATTTGATCGCTAGTACATGTGTAGGCTGTGATTCACAGAACCTTTTTATAAGTCTTATGAATCATATTCATTGATTTATTCATATATCCATAAACCTTTTCTCTCTTGGCCATGCTAAAAAAAAGGGTTGTGAGCCCTTTGACTTAAGTATTTCTGTAATGGCTGTTCAAATCAATTCTAGTGTTAGAGTCTCTGAGAATGAACAATGCATTGAGTGGAAAATTGATTATATGGTCAAAGAACAGTCCTTTGTGGCCTCGTTTGCTTTTTCGATTAGTACAGCTATCATGACTGTTGTAGGTGGTTCTTAGAATTTACCCCCCCAAAAATGTCCTTGACACTTTGTCTAAGGATTAAGAAAATATGACTTTGCTTTAAAGTTAACATTTGCATACAGCTCCCATACCTTTAACTCAGGGAGTGGAGTTTTACAGCAGACAAAAAATAGAATTCCATGGGTTGAAATGGGATTTTGTGTTATAATTTAATGTACAAAGTGGGAAGAGCGTAGTTTAGCCAGTGGATTTGTGAGATGGTGGGATTTTTGATGAAAGAAATCAGTTCAACTTTATTTACATTCTGAGATACAACAACTAGTAGTGGGGAGCTGCATGAAGGCACACAGCACAGCTTTACTGGTACCATGGGAAACTGAGATTTCCTGCAATTTAACCATAAAGAGAACCTTGGAAGTATCCCAGTGATTCCACAAGGGTGAGTGGCCACCCATCCATCCAAACAATGTTCACAACTTGACGTTCTGACCCCATCTTTCCTGAGGGCATAGGGAGTGGATGCCATCAGCCAGTAGTGGAGCCCAAGACAAGGTCTGAGCAAGTTTGAGACCTCTGGTCATGTAGTCCTGGAGACTCTGTATTTTCCAGGATTTCGTCAGGAGATTCCTTCTGGAGGCTGAGCCTCTCCTGCGTAATCCACAAAGCATGGGGCTTCATTTGTTTGTTTTTTCCCTGCATATTGGAAGAGGGGCAATTGGAAGTCTCAGTAAAGGGATGGATGCACAAGTTCTTCACTCTGTGGCTTACCACAGTTGCTTTATCTACTACTGGGGCTAAAATTAGTAAACTGATGAGAGTCTGTTCCAAATTATTCAAAAGAAGGTATATTGAGGTGAGAGGGCCTTAACTTCAAGAAAATTGCTTAGAACTCAAGAGATCTGTATTCCATTCCCAACAATGCTGCCAACGTGTTGTGTGTCAGGTCCTTGGCAGGGGCGGACCTTGGAGGCAGACTTCTTAGCTCTTTCTGCCACCTGGACTACTAGGTGTTGACCTGGAGCTGTGACCTGGCACACCCTCATCTCCACCTGAGAGGTTGAGCCCCACCTTTTCCTATTGGCTGCCTGGACTAAATAAGGAGCACACAAGAATCAGGAAGTGTGTCCACAACACAGGTGTAGTCTAGCTAAACCTGTGGCTTGAAGCTCCCAGCTTCCTGGCCTTCCAGCTTCTCTGTTCTTCAACTTCCCGGCCTTCTAGTTCTCCAGCATCCTAACCTTCTGCCCCTCCAGTTTCCTGGCTCCCCAGCCTTCTCCCAGCTCTCCAGCTTCCCAGTTCAGCCTTCCTCTAGCTCTCCATTCTTCTGGCTTCTTCACATTCCTAAGTCTGTGGCTTCCAAGATATTCCAGCCTGTCTGGACCAGATACCTGATTCTTGCACACTCATGGCCAGCTCTGGCTAGGATCTGACACAGTGTGACCTTGAGATTTTCAGAATTGACCTAATTTTGCTTTCATCGAAGTCAAAGTTAAATCTCACTTCATTTGGTATTATCAAAGATCTTAGAGTCTGTCCCAGTGTACGTAACCTACAATGATCATGTCTCATTATGCTAAAGTTAGGACAAAGTAGGGATGGGCAGACGTGGTTCAGAAGTTCGGAGTTTGGGATGAACTTGAATAGTTAAGTCAACTGAACTGAATGAGTGAACTGAACTCAAATTTGATAGTTTGGTTTGGATGCGTTCGGTGAGTTCGGAATTGAATTTCCATTGGTTTCAATGGAAAACACATTATAGGATGTAAAATTTTTGTTTTTTATGCTATGCATCTGAAAATTGGGTTGCCTACACCTCAAATAGAAAGAATTGTGTGTACCAAATTTCAAAATGATCAGATAAAGGAATCTGATTTGAGATGCAATTGAAGTATTGTATTTTGCAATATTCTACATATACATTCTTAGCTGTAACTTCTTTGCCTCACATATAATATAGGTGAAACCTATGTAGTTTACACCCCTTCCAATATTTACCATCTTTGCCAAATTTCAGAAGGATTGGGAAAATGGTCTTGGTGGTATAAGCAATTAACATATAAATGTATGTCTGACTATAACATCTTTGTAGTACAATCAGTGTACATGAAATTTGGCAGGACTATATATTTCACTTTCATGATCATCTCTACCAAATATCAGAAAGATATTATAAAGGGTCCCAATTTTATATGCCTGTACAACATATGTAGAGAAGGGGCCGATGTCTGGGATTCTCTTATGTCACTGTGGTATAAGATCGGTTTATGATGCGAATTGGCCAACAGAAATATCAACCAAATAGCCTCATTCTGTGCTGGGACCATCCCAACATATCTCCACCACTTGTTTCTGGGAAGTCAGAAGCATCTGTTTAGGAAAGAGTCAATAGAGATTCTCTTATGTCCTCTGTCACAGTGCTGCAGGATGTGATTGTGATGATAATTGGCCAGCCTGGATGTGTTTAAACTATGTCTCCTGACTGCTGGGATGCTATCTCAGAAGTCCCAGTTATGTTGCTTATGCCCGCCTCAGGGCCGCCCCCTATGCCCACCTCGAAGCCACTACCAATTGGTCCTGTAAAGCTAGAAGCTTGCAGTAATGTGTTTGGCCATTGAATGTGTCTGTCAGTCTTTGGGGTTGCTCCACATCCTTCCTCCTACAGTCTCTCTCCCCCTGCCATGCAGGGTGCCTGCCTCTGACTGGCACTGAATATGTTGATATTCATCTGAATAATGATCTTCATGGGGACAACATCAATTGCTTATATAATTGGGTCCCTTTATCAAAATCTCCTGTACATTTGCTGAAATGGCAGGAAAGGTATTTGATACATTCTTCCCAAATATCCTGTAAACAGAATGTAATATCAAAATGTTACAGCTGGAAATGTATTTTCAGGTTAATGTCTTATACCCTTTGGACCCTTTATTCACGCTTTCTAAAATTTAGCAGAAGTATTAAGCATATGGAGGGATGTAAGAGGCACAAGTTTCATGAACACTGAATGCAAAATAAATAAGTTGTAGCCATGAATGTGTATGGAGTTTTTCTTAAAATCACAACATTCAATTGCTTCTGAAATTGGTTTCCTTTATCTAATAGTTTCTAACTTTGTGACACTTAGTGCTCTTCATTGGGGGTATAATCTCCCCAAATTTCATCAAAATCAAATAAGAAACAAAAATATTATAGTGGGAAATATGTTTTTTGGTTTTTTCCCTTTATTTCAAAAATCAAATGTTATTTCCAGTTCCCAATTGCACCAAACTAAAGACCAAACCGAGCCTGATTGAACTAAATATGGAATCAGAACTCAGTTCACCCTGAACCACCAAACAGACAAACATCCAAACCTGGTTCTGTTCACACATCCCTAGGGCGAAGCCAGCTTGGATAATAAATCCTTAATTTCACTAAGAAGAAATGTTAAGACTGAATTAATTTAACTACTCTTCAGAAATGTGTGGGTGTTGGTAGAATTTCTGACTTTTAAATCACACTATTCTGATTTGCCATGTAACATTCATAAATGCAAATACTGAAAATGTTTCTTTATTTTAGCTATGCAAACAATTTAGTCATAATGAGCAGCAGATTTTTTTAATGCTTTAATGTTTTATTAATTTAATTTTCCAGATTCTTTTTTTCATTTTGCCTGATAGCCTAAATTTCCCTTGATATTTGTAATTATAATATTTGTTTGTGATTGTGCTGCAACATACTGTAGTTCTCAGCCAGATGAAAATAAATCAAAGTTTCTGTATTCTGCCTAACTAAAAAAATAGAATAAAGACATTAAATTAAACTTACTTTATTGTTGTGTCAACCTCTCAGGTGGAGATGAGGGTGTGCCAGGTCACAGCTCCTGGCCAATACCTAGTAGTCCAGGTGGCAGAAAGAGCTAAGAAGTCTCCCTCCAAGTTCCGCTCCTGCCAAGGACCCGACACACAACACATTGGCAGCATTGTTGGGAATGGAATACAGATCTCTTGAGTTCTAAGCAATTTTATTGACGTTAAGGCCCTTTCGCCTCAATATACCTTCTTTTGAATAATTCGGAGTCAAGTGCTTTATTAATTCCGGTTCTTTTAACCTTAATATGTATCTCACCTTGTATCTCCATGGATCATACTTAGAACTGTTATAAACAGGTATTATCCTTCTCATTGAAGTCAGCGGAGATTGCATGATCTCATAGCTGGGCTAAAAATGGCCCATAATGTTAGGGGGTACAGCGTTGCTTATATCTTATATTGTGATTCCTACTGTGATAAATGTCATGAGAGGAACATGAGGCATCCGTTTGTTAGTCAGCCATTTTATTTATTTATTTATTTATTTAAAATTTATATCCCGCCCCTCCTGCCCTCAGAGCAGCCCGGGGCAGTGAACAACATTCGGTAAAAACAATACAATAATTTAAAAACAATTTAAAAATACAATATGTGGGGAAACACCCCACCCCACCCCACCCCCTCTCCAAAAGCCTGACAGAACAGCCAGGACAGGGGCGGCCACCGAAAAAGATCTAACATCGGTGGCCACCCGCCTCGCCCGGGGAACCTCCAAAAAGGCTCCCAAGGATGATCTCAAGGGTCCACGGGCACATGGAGAGTGAGGCGGTCTCCCAGGTAAGCAGGGCCCAGGCCATGAAGGGCTTTAAAGGTTGAAACCAGCACCTTGAACCTGGCCCTGTACTTTATAGGCAGCCAGTGCAGAGCCCGGAGCACTGGTGTCATGTGTTCCCTGTGACCCACCCCCGTAAGGAGACGGGCAGCAGCATTCTGCACCAGCTGCAGCCTTCAGACCAGCTTCTCAGGCAGCCCCACGTAGAGCGTGTTGCAGTAATCCAGCCTCGAGGTGATGAAGGCATGGATGACAGTGGGGAGGTTGGAGTCTGAGAGATATGGCTGACATTATTAACCTGGAACAACCAGCACAGCTCTGATAACAACAACATATCCCCCCACCCCCCAAGCAGGATCCAGGAGAAACCTCTCTCCCTGGCTTTGCTGTAATAACTCTGACCTCACCATCTAGTGGTGGAAACAGAGATGACAGTTAACTTCACATCCACACATCTCCACCCCCCCTTTTCCAAACTATATATAGTACTCTGTAAATGATTCAATATAAATGACTTGGTAACAACTCGTTAGTCATCTTTAAATCTCTCCGACTTGCGAACAACATGACCATAACGGATTGTGAGTGGGGTGCCTGGATGATGTTCATTATTTACTGAAGGTTCAGGTACGGTCTGATTGAATGAGGCAGCTCCGTCAAATTCTGCTTCTTCTACTGGTGCATCCTCCTTTTCTGGAGCAGGCGGAAGGGTTCCTCATTCTATCTCAGGTAATGACTGAAGGTGACGACGGTTCCTGACGTATTCTCCACTGTCAGTCTGTACCTTATATGACCTGGGTGATGTTCACAGTCTTTGTACTGTAGCTGAGGTTCCCCAGGTCTTTGCAGTATCCAGCTTAATATAGACACAGTATCCTGGTTGCAGGGGTGGCAATTCTCTTGCTGAATTGTGTCTGTTGAAAAGGAACTCATAGCTTCGCTTAGCTTTCTTATCTGACTCTGCTACCTTGTTCAGGTTAGGGCATTTAGGTACTAAGTTTCTTTCCATGGTTGGAACCAGTGTTTTGAGTTGTCTACTCATCAACAACTGGGCGGGGCTGCATCCCGTAGAGGTTAATGGTGTGAACCTGTAACTAAAGAAGAGCAATAAGTGGATCTTTCTGACTCAAGATTTTCTTGGCTGTTTGCACAGCTCATTCCACCTCGCCGTTTATTTGGGGGTAATGGGGACTAGTAGTAACGTGATGAAAATCATATTATCTCTGGAAATGTTTGAACTCTGTCGCAGAAAATTGTGGCCCATTGTCAGTCATGAGCTCATCAGGTATACCAAATCAAACAAAAGTAGGTTTTAATTATATAATTACATTTCTGCTAGTGGCATGGGGCAAGGGAAGAATCTTAATATATCTTGAGAAATAGTTCACCACGACCAAGTAGTGGTGACCTCTAAATTTACATAAGTCTGCAGCCAACTTCTTCCAGGGTCTGACCGGCAGGGTTGTAGTAATTAAGGGTTCTTCATGTTGGGTTGGTTGATTTATTCTGCAGGTTTTGCATGATAGAACTGTGGTCTTTATGTCTTCTCCAATACCAGGCCACCATATGGTCTGGCTGGCGCGCTCTCTACATTTTGTTACTCCCTGATGTCCTTCATGGATAAGAGCCAAGATTTCTTACCTTTGGGGTCTCGGGACAACATTTCGATTGCCATAGACTATCAGACCATCCAGACTACTTAGCTGGGCATGGGCTGCAAAGTATTTCCTCACAACTTCCTTACACTTTAGAATGTTCCTTGGCCATCCCAACTGGATGTAACTGGAAACTATTTGAAGTTCAGCATCTTCTTGGGTGGCCTTCCTTAACTGGTATAGTCTCCTTTCTGATAGTGGTCTTGAGACTTGTATGGCATCCACATAGGCCTTTACATCATCCTCTAACTCAGAAGTACCCGTATGGTGTCCTGTGCAGCTGCTGGGGAAAGGAGTAGCTTGGGGAGGAGCTGTGGATTTCCCTGCCTGGCCTTCATTGGCTGTCTTCTCTCCCAGGTATTACTTAAACAGGGGCTGGGGCCCTCTTGGGCGTCAGCCCTTGGGCGACATCCAAAGGGTGTCGCCCGTTAGCTGGGCCCGTTTGCTGGGGACGAAGTGCAGTGCCCCACCTCCTGGTCAGCCTGGGAAGGCGTGCTCGTCGAGGTGTGAGTGCTCTCACCTGTATGCTGCCTGGCCCCATACTGTAAGCACTGCGCCTGTGTGCGGCTGTAACATCTGTACCATCTGCACCCCTTGAGCGCCCCTAGAGAGATCAAGAGGGACTACCGCCGACCAGGAATTCTGTTCTGTTCGGTCTTTTCCTTGAGCTCCAGAGCGGCGATCCAGTGTCGGCGTTTCTCTAGTCACCTATCTGAGTCAGCTGTGTCGGAGGCGGGGTTACTAGGGTGATATATATTATGATGAGGAAAAGAGAGTGCCAAGATCCAGTCAAACCCGTTGACCAACCAAGCCCCAAACAAAAGAGTTCCCTCAAGATGTCCCGGAAGAGAGCTCGCCCGGTGGCAGCTGATTTGCCAGACCAGACTTTGGCGTCAAAACAACTGAAGCTGGACCATTTCTTTTCACCCCCCTCTGGGGTCCCCCCTTTGGCCGTATCACCAGATGAGGATGGAAATGTCGATTCACCAGGCGGGTCTGGTACTTTTGTGGACTCTTTAAATCTGGCCCAGGCCTCTCCTATCGCTGGTTCAATTGACTCTTTACCAATGGTGGACATTAGCATTTATGATTTATTCCTCAAACAAAGTACCAGGTCTGGGGACCTATTACAGTTAATTTCTACTCAGTTGGAGGGTATAAATAAGTCCTTGGGGCTGCAGAGGGATCTTTTAAGTAGACTTGTTGAAATAGTTGAGGGTAGGGGTGCGGGCCTTTTGGGAACTAGACAGGCAGAGGCTGGGCCTTGTCCTTGTCCTAAGCCAGATTCCCTGGTTGCTTCATCTCAAACTGCTGCTCCAGGGGTGGGTGTTAGGAGGGTTCTAGCTAATAAAGCCCAGTATTGTCTTGCCCCCTGTAATCCCCCTTTTAAGGTAAACAATTTTGCTGTGGCCCTTAGGATTTTGCCCAATGTGGATGGGTTCCTTCCATTCTGGGCTTCGAAGGCGGCCATTCAATCCCATTTAAATTTTTTGCTGCAGTTCTACCTGCCATTGTGGCAGATAGTATCCTTTCAGTTGCTTCCGGTTCGGGATAGGTCTTACAGACTGGTGGTAGTGTTCAGATCTTCAGTTTGGGTCAGAAGAATTTTGGCCTCAGCGGTGGTTTTAAACCCCTGGGGGATTTGGGCCAGTGAGGTCTTCTTTTCAGATGGCATTAGGCCTTTATTGCCTCCTACGGGAGCTTTGGGGGTTCCCCAGGTCTCTGTAAATAGACAAAGGGTTCCGAGCGTTGGATCTCGGCCTGCTTCGCAGGCGGGGATCAATTTGCCTGGTGTGGGAACGGATCTATGCTCCCCTTCTATGCCCATTGGACAGCGACTCTTGGATATAGCAAATGGGGGTTGCCCCCAGGAAGGAGCAGGACTTGTATCTAGGCCCTCGCAAACACTGTCAGAAGACAGGGTTAAAGAGGCATTGACATCTGCCTCTCAGTTTAAGGATACCACCAGGGTCCAGTCTTTATTGGGGGTTGAACAGGCAGAAAAGTGCTCCCCGTTGGAGGAGGCAGTTCCCGTTTTAGCCAGGTTAGATTTGACAGGTACTCGGCCGGGCACTACCTCCCAGACTTCCCCAAATTTAGTGGGGTTACGGGAATCTATTCGTAATCTTATTCAGGGTATAAACCCCATTAATAATGGTACCCTGTGGTCAAGGCCTCTGGGGAAGAGTTGAAAGGGGGAGGGCCCTTTACCAGTGAATGTGGCCATCTGTTCTTGGAACGTTGCCGGTTGGAGGGCCCGGGATAAGGATGGTTTATTTTATTCCCGCTTTGATAATTTTCAGATTGTCTTACTCCAGGAAACCTGGATGAAGGATCCAGTTGAATTGCAGGGATTTCTCTCCTTTTCCGTCCCGGCAACAGCTATCTTTGCCAAGGGGCGGCCTCGGGGGGGAGTGTCATGCCTTATATCAACTGACCCAAGACTGCAGGTGTTGGGTAACTTTGAGTGCCCTCCCTTTGCGGTGGGTGTGGCCTTAAAGTGGGGTGATCTCCAGCTTGTGGTGATTTCAGTTTATGTGCCCCCTATAAACTCATTTGGTCCCAGTAAGTCCCCATGGGACCGGTTGGATAAAATGCTTATGGAGATCCGTGACTTGTATCCCCAGGCAGGGATTATTCTCGCCGGGGATTTCAATGCACGGGTTGGCCCAAATGATGTGGCGCTGGGGGAGGCTAGTAATTTGGGTGTCCGCCCCCTACCCTCGGGCCTTCTTCCCAGGAGCTCCAGGGATTTTGTCATTAACCAAGCTGGACTGTCTTTGGCCCACCTTTTGGTGAGTTTTAATTTGTTTATCCTAAATGGCTCTACGTCAGGGGACCAAGTGGGGGAGTTTACTTTTGTGGCACACCAGGGGGCTAGTGTGGTGGATTTAGCCACGATTTCCCCATGCATTATTCCATGTTTAAGTAATTTTTGCGTTGAGTTTGCCCCCTATGGGGACCATTTTCCAATCTCCTTGGAGTTAGTGCCGGGTGCCTGTCTCTCGGGTCCCGTCACACCGATTACCCCCAGAGGGGAGGGAGAGGTTAGGGTCAGGGTGGCATGGTCTCTGGACCTTTCAGAAGCTGTCTTGGCTGTTTTGGTCGGTCCTTTTTGCTGTGGTCTGAGAAATGGGATTCTGTTGGGCCATTGTCATCAGGAGGCTATAGCTGCCTTCAGTGAGATCGTGGGCCAGCTGGTATCTATTCTTTCGAAGCCTAGCGATAGAAGGAAGACGGCTGGCAGGATTCAGGGCCAACGTCAGAGCTGGTTTGATGCAGACTGCAGGCTAGCTAAATTTAAACTAAGAACCTGCTATTTCTCTTTGGTAGCAAGTTGGTCTCAGGCCTCTCAGGAGAATTATGTTTTGCTACGCCACCAGTATAAAGTGCTGTTGCGCTCTAAGAAGGCCTCATATCGGGAGACTCTGTGGGGGCGGTTGGTGGCAGCTGCCAAGGATGGCCAATCTAAGATTTTTTGGGGTATTGTAAATGGGGCTCTTAGATCTGATAGGCAGGAGATGAGGTGTGTTGTTCCTCCCAGTTCCTGGGAACCCTATTATCGATCCATTTTTCCAACACCACAGGGTGTGGATGAGACTTTTAGTTTCCCCTCTGACCTTCCCGAATGGGAACCAGTTTCTCCTGAATCTGTTGCCTCAATGATAGCCTCCTTGAAGCCCAACAAGGCCCCAGGCTCGGATTTTATACCCGCGGAACTGCTGAAAGTGCACGTCACTTGGTGGGCTGCCTTGTTGGCAGCACTTTTCTCGCATATAAATGCTTGTGGTCTTATGCCAAGGGGATGGGGTGACGCAATAATAGTCCCCATTTATAAGGGTGGCTCCCGGTTCCATCCAGCAAATTACAGGCCAATCAGCCTTTTGAGCACTATAGCTAAGCTCTATGGCAAGCAGCTGTTAGGACGTTTAGAGAACTGGCTGTCAGAGGCATCTTTTATATACCCAGAGCAGATTGGGTTTCAGGCCCAGAGATCTACGGTCGAGCACTGTCTGACTCTGGGGTATTTGGCCGAAAAATATACGAGAGGCCACCAGAGGTTATTTTGTGCCTTTGTGGACTTTAGAGGGGCTTTTGATTCGGTGGACAGAAAGCTCCTTTGGGGAAAACTAAGGAAGTCCTCGATCGACAGAAGGCTTCTGGCTTTGTTGGAAGCCGTCCATAGCGATTCTACCCTGGCAGTACGTCTGGATCAGTATGGTGCTTTGTCTAACCGGTTCGGTATAGCCTCTGGGGTTAGACAGGGATGTGTGCTGGCCCCGACTCTTTTCAAGATATTTTTAAATGACTTGGTCCCCTTGATGTCTGCCTCCCGCTTGTTCCCCCCAAAACTGGACTCGCATTCGGTTGGCATACTATTATATGCCGACGATGCGGCAATCTTATCTCAAACTAGGGTTGGCCTCCAGAGACAGCTTAATTTGCTGGCGGCCTATTGTCTCCAAAATAGGCTTCAAATAAATCACTCCAAAACCAAGGTTCTGGTGTTTGGCCGAGCCAGGAAAAGGTTCACCTGGGATATTGATAAAGTCCAGATTGAGCAGGTGGGGAGTTACAAGTATTTGGGGATTAGGTTTCAGGCTTCTTTGGGATGGAATTTACATTTTGCAGTGATTGGAGCCAAGGTCCGTGGGTGTATCTCTATGATACAACGTTTTTTCCACAAAAGGGAGGGTGGGTTTTTTGCCCCAGCATGCCAGGTCTTAGAGGGTAAACCCAAGGCTCAACTGTTATATGGGGCCGCCATTTGGGCTATCCATCGCTCATTTGACTTGGCCAATTTCCAATCAAGGTTTTTTCGTTTCCTTCTAAGGGTTCCGAATGGAGTCCCCGCTGCGGCCATTCGTTTGGAACTGGGGCAAATATCTTGGGACATTTATCCATGGTTCCAGGCGATAAGCCTGTGGATCGCCATTCACCATGCCCCTCCGGGGAGTCTACTGGCCTTTCTGAATTTAGATTCATACGTGAGTTCCTGGGAGGGCTTGGTCCGCGCCAAGATATCCTCCCTGGGCCTTGAGGTAGCGGCTCTACTCTCCAGGGAACTGAGGTCCGCTAAGGCCTTAGTTCGGGAAAGACTTATTGATATTAGTAGACAGGAAGATTGTGCAGGAGTGTCAGCGTGTTCCTTTCTGTCTGACTACGTCCCCCCTACATTGGGTCCTGGAGTTCCTGCTAATTATTTGCTGGCCAAAATTTCCTTTAGGAAATTGTGGCTGTTTCTATGTGCTCGGCTAAATGTCCTCCCTACGCGGCTGCTGGAGGGGCGCTATAGTGGTACCCCCCGGCATTTAAGACTTTGCCCTTTTGACAATCAGGAGATTGAGGGCACAGGGCACATTTTTTGCTTTTGTCATTTGTATGACTCTCAGAGGGACCTGTGGCTGGCAATTTTTCTAGATCGTCTGCCTGGGCGCACCTCGGATGAATTGACGCGCTTCCTTTTGGCGGATGTTGTCAACCCAGTGACCCAGGCAGTTATGTCCTTTCTGGTTTGTGCCTTTAATGCACGCCAGAAATTCCTCTCTTTTCAAGCACAATAGGTATCTGGCGTTGCTTGCATTTATTGAGAGTACTGTTTGTCTAATTTGGGGTGGCCATGTGATTGTTGGGCTGTTATGGGTTGTTATGAGTAAATCCAAACAATGTTTCCTTGTGTTTTTAAAGTTTTATTGTATTTTAAGTTAATTCCCAGCCTTGTTGGGGAGGTATTTTTTTGGTGGTGGGCTGGTCCCCCATATTTTGCTTTCCCCTTTTATATCAGGGCTGTTTTATGTTGTTATGCCTATTGTCTGTGTATGCTGTATGTGTTTGTTTATGTGGACAATGACCAATGGTTACGTTCTGAAATAAATTTGAATTTGAATTTGAAGTACCCAGATATGTGGCGGGACTCTGAGACAGGGTATCTGCTATCACCAGTTTTTTTCCTGATACATATTCAGGTACTGGGTTAAGCCTCATCAACCTCATCAGGAGGCGCTGGCATCTTAGAGGAGCTTGGTCCAAATCCTTTCCTTTTATCAAGGTCACCAAGGGTTTATGGTCAGTGAGCAGTTTAAAGGAAGGTAAGCCACAAAGGTATCTATAGAAGGATTCACATGTCCATACGCTTGCCAAACACTTTCTCATTTGTGCGTTGTGTTGCTCTGGTTCACTGAGAGTGCGGGAACAGAACGCAACTGGCTTCCATTCTGAACCATGAAGTTGCAGCAGCACTCCTCCTAGGCCGTAACTACTGGCATCCACATTGACCACCGTAGGCTTGTTGACGTCATAGAACTGTAGGACTGGTGAAGTAGAAATCATATCTTTTAACGTGAAAGCAGCTTCCTGATCTGGCCCCCTGAACCAGGATATGTTGGACCTCAGTAGTTAAAAGAGTGGTTTTGCTACTTCGGAGAGGTCCTGCAGGTATCGACCCAGTTGAGTAATCATTTCTAGGAAGCGTCTTAATTCTGGTATGTTTTTTGGAGTTTGTATGCTTTTGATAGCTTCTATTTTCACTGGACATGACTGTACTCCATCTGTAGTGATTATCTGTCCCAAGAACTCTATTTGATCTTTCAGAAAGACACACTTTTCCTTATTTAGTTTGAGACCAGAGTCGCTAATTAGTTTCAGAACTGTTGAGAGTTTGTTGTCATGATCTTCCATGGAGGTACCAAAGACAAGGATGTCATCCATGAAGACAATGACTCCTTTTGCATTTGCCAATAACTCAGTCATTTTCCTTTGAAAGATTTCAGGTACACTAGTGATCCCAAAGGGAAGCCTCTAGAAACAAATTGACCAAATGGAGTAATAAAAGAAGTCAGTTTAGCACTTTTCGTAGTTAAATGAATTTGCCAGAATCCACTTGAGGCATCTAGTTTTGAAAATATCTGGGCATCTTTCATTTTAAGGAGCAGATCATCCAAGGTTGGGAGTATAAACTTTTCCCTCACCACTTCTTCATTAAACTTTTTGAAATCAACACAGATGCGTATTTCCCCATTTTTCTTAATGACTGGACCATGGGTGCACACCAAGGGTTTGGCTCTGTGATTTCCCTGACTATGTCATGTTTAGTTCTTCTTCTTTCTGGAGCAAGGGGATAGGGATCCTTTGGGGTACTGGCACAGTATATGGTTTGGCATCAGTTTTTAGGACAATGTCTACCGGATCGCTTTTCAAAAGTCTGATGTCTCCAAACAACCCATCAATTTAATCCACTCTTTTCACTAGGTCCATGGTTGCTCCAACAGAGCGGCTCAGGAGGTTATCCATCTTGTGTCCCTGTATCACATAGATTTTAAACCTGAACTTTTGTCCCTTATACCTTGTTACTGCACAGAACTGTCCAATGCAATTGAGTCCACCACCTGGGCTGTCAAGGATGGCATCTTGTATAGTAAGCTCTTGGGGGTGCCGTAACTGTTTATAGGTTTCCTCAGAGATAATTGTCACATCTGCACTTGAGTCGATTTTGAAATTAACAGTAGTTCCACAAATGTTCAGGTCCACTCTCCAAGCTGGTCTCTTGTCCTTGAAGTCTACTGAGTCCAGGCAAAATCTATCTTTCATTTCTGTGGTCACTTCCTGTACCAGTCTCAAATGGCATATCCTTGCAAAGTGCCCTATTTTGGAACATTTCCTACATTGTGCTCCCCTAGCTGGGCAGTAGCCCCTGACCGTGGATCCTTCCACATCTAGTGCATGTAGGCTGGGAAGGGGTTTGGATTGTTCCAGTGACCAAACTTCTTTAACTCCCCACTTGCTTGCTCTGACTTTACAGTGCTTGAAGCACTATTCTTGTTTTCCCTATAATGACTGTTCTCACTTTTCCTATCATTTGATTTTGAAGTTACCACATCTATCTTGCTGTCAAACTGCCTCTGCTCCTTAATCTGGGTTTTTATCAGCTCTGAATGGCACGTCATCTCAATAGCTTTGTGAAGGGTTAAATTCTCTGTTAACTGCATCCTCTCAGGCAGCCCCTTATCTAGGATCCCCAAAACCAACTGATCCCACAGGTATTCTTCCTTCCTCTCTGCAAATTCACAATGCTCTGCCAATTCATATAGGCATCTGATGAAGGACTCTGCAATCTCTCCAGATTGCTGGGTTCTCTGGTAAAAGCAGGCTCTCAGTAGGAAGGGGGACACTAGTCATCAAACTGATTGTTATCAGTTTGACAGGTCACGTGGGGTCCTACATCAGTGGAAGTCCCGCCTTCCTGGGGGCTGGAAGTTGCACCTTGGGATGGAAGTGATGTGGGTAAGCGGAAGTGATGCAGAAGGGGGTAATGCTTCTGGGTCAGGGAGGCGGGAACCTTCAGTTCCTGCCCCCCTGAACCTGGAAGGTCCTTACGCTTGACTTTGGGGGCTCTTCTTGTGGGTCCCAAAGGATCCACAAGGTCCTTTTAAGAGGGCCATGTAATGCCTCTATGAACTCAGGAGAGTGAGATGGACAAGTAGGTATGGGCTTTGTGAGGATTGGAACAACTTTATGGTGCGGGGTTTGGGGTAGAGTCAGTTGCAGCTATTGGGTCATGTAAACCCTCTATGAGCTCAGCTGAGTGAGTTGAACCATTCAGCATAGGTTTCATCATCCTAGCCCACTCCGTCTTGGAGAAAATTGGGTCCAATGGGGTGGGGTTTCTGGGGTAGGATGAGTCACAGAACGAGGGTCATGTGAGTGTTCAAATGACTTGGGAGTGTAAGCTGAACCAATTGGCAAATGTTTTATTGTTCTAACCCACCTCGTTGCAGAGATCTGACCTGGGTGTGTGTGAAAGGGTGTGTGCGCAGTTGGAATGGACCGAAGGGGGTCTCTAACCACTCACCACACCACCCGTGGCCAATCAAAAAGGTTAGTGGAGCTGTAGTCCTGCCCCCTAGGGGTATGAAAGAGGGGAGCACCATTTTCAGATACAGAGAGCAGGGAGCCAATCGCTACCAGTTATGGAAAAACTGAAATGGCTTTCCATGCAGATACAATGCCTGTGAGGCCTATGGAGTTGACTAAGCCTCCAGAGGTAGTGAGACGGTTATACAGAAAATGATATATTTCCAGTTTGGAGGATGATGGTGAGAGCGGGCCTCTGGCTAAGGTTCTTTTTAGCACCCTGCTTCATGATGAAGAAACCCTTATGGGGATGTCAACTTCTGCTGAGGCCTAGAGTTGGTAGAAGAAGGCATACCCCCAGCTCAAAATTCTGAGATAAGAAAGATTTTTAGATGGATTAAAAAGGGTTCTCACTGTCTAGAGATGTAATAGCACAAAGCAGCCCCATGTAAAAAAAAGACTGTTGGCTCATTAGTGCTTTTAAATCTTGTTCCAGGAAATGTTTGAAGGCCCTACACCCCTCCCTGAAGAGACTAAACCCCAATCAGGAGGTTTGGAGTGTTTCTGTCCTGAGAGGAAAGATGAAAAACAGGCTCCTCATATTATTTTGCAAAAGAAGCTTCGGTTGAAAATCTGCAAATCTGATTATGTCGCCCCTTCAAAACAAAAATCAACCATGAGATGTATAGTGAGAGCATGAGGGAGAAGCTGCATGCAGACTGTGAAGGTTGTGTTTTTAATGCTGCAGCCCAAATGGCCCACAATCGTCTGACATGGACTTCTGAGGACAGGAACAGAAAGCTTAAATTCATATGTGATAAGCTATGCTTGCAATCAATCTTTCACGTTCAGATGATGTTGGGGTACGTATTACGTTGTTTATGTATCAGTCAGGACACTTTTAATCTTACAGTTATGCTGTTCTGTAAAGTGGATTCCTCTCATGATCCTGAAAGCATGTTGGAAGGAATGATCAATCCTGTTGATTCCCGTGTGTTAGAATTTGTAGAAATCATGGTTAGAAAAAGACACTAAATCCTTTTAAAAAAGGAGTGTACAAGAAAATTGAGCATTGATGCATACCTAGAGATGCTATACCATATTACACAGATCTGTATTACACAAATCTGTAAATAAGGTCATTTAAAACTGGCTTTTATGTTTTACAATTTCATGTTTTTCTGAAACTACTAAATACTACAAAATGTAACAAAAATGGTCAAACACACTTTAGATGCAAACCCCCAAAACATAGTTTGGTTACCCCTCTTAGATTTTCTGTACAGTTATGTAAAAAGAGAGCTTTTTAGGTCATTTGAAAGAAAAATAGTTTCCTATTAGCTACATATGCCTTGAAATGGAGCTGGTTGCAGGGGTTGAATCTTTCAGACTAGCTTTGATTAAGTAGACAATGGGTCTGTCCTACCACTTCTATTAAACTCAATGGGGACATCTCCCAACTGTCTAAACTTTCCCCACCCTTACATTCCTTTTAGGGGAAGGGTGCTGCACAACTATGAAGAGAGACTTAGATTCATTGCCCCGCTAAGCCACAACTGCATAGGATCCCCCAAAACCTAGAAAGGGTAATCTTTACCAAAAAAAGGAAAAGAAAAGAAAATCAGCCCTGAATCTTAAGGATCAGTCTTGCTGAAAGGCAATATACCCAGTTCACAAAAAGAAAAGCAGTTTTAAAAAAGCTGGGCTTTGCTATGCAAGGTTGGGTGTGGGCATGGTCTTCAAAGCAATGCCTTGATTGGATCTTTCCAAGGGGCTAGAGTATGATCAAATGTTCCTTTGATTAAGTATAGAATGGGCTTTGCTACATTCCATGCTAGGTTGGGTGTGGACATCAAAGCAATGCCTTGACTGGATCTTCCCAGGGAGCTGAAATCTGCATAGGAGATGTAGCTGGAATTTGCATTGAGAATGGGAGCGCCCAGCCCATTGGTTAAGTGGAGATGGGGTCGGTAGAATGAACCCACCTATGCCTCCCTGCCTGCGTCCCCCATTGGTTAGTTGGAGAAGGTATGGGTCAACTTCCATTGAAATGAAATCTGCATCAGAGATGGAGGGGTGTTGTCCAGAGATGGATAACTGTCCTCACACCTATTGGTTAGTTGGAGAAGGGGTAAACACTCCTCACCCAACAAGAAGAGTATATAAAGGAAGCCAGAAGCCAGCATCTCTCCCAATCAGAACTGAATTTCACTAGCATTGGCTGTGAGGTTCATGGTCTAACCTTCTTCTACACCAAAGATTTCAAGGAAAGCTTTTCAGCTTCTAACCCAGCGAATTCAAGGAAACCTCTGCAGCAGGGCCCAGCCATCTGCACCAACCCCCCCTGGACAGGTAAGAAGCTCTGATGATCTCTTTAAGGGATGGGAGCTAGCACTAAGCTCAGTGGGTTTGGGGATGGTAGCCTGAGTCTGAGATGGTTCACCCCATGGGGTAGTTCCATTTGGGGGGCAGCGGTTTTATGAGTTGGCACTCAGGGCAGTTTCCATATAGTTTGGTGTCCCCCTTATGAGTTCCACCCCCATAGAGGCTTCATACTATTGGGGGTAGTTTCATTTGGGAGGCAGCGACTTTATGAGTTGGCGCTCAGGGTGGTTTCCATTTAGTTTGCTGGCCCCCTTATGAGTTCCACCCCCATAGAGGCTTCATTCTGTTGGGGATAGTTTCATTTCTACTGACAGGAAGAGTATCTTGGGGTCTGTAAGGGTACACCTTGTTTAAAATGCTCAGTCAAAAGGAGTAGTCCTATTTCAAAGGACCCCCCTTCTGCTATGTGTGTGTGTATTACCCAAAAAAACCTATAAAGAGACACAATTACAAGTGTAATTACAATTACAAGTGTTGTGTACTCTATTCTATTAACAAATAAGCTATCTTGTTAAGCTGACCCAGCATAAGGGTCAGAGAACCCGGGCTAAAGGAAGCAGCTACACAATGCTGGGCACCAACCCCTGGGAACAGAAATATGTATGAATGTGTATGCCGTTACCCAAGGCCCACCCTAAGGTCTAGGAAGAAGAGCTCCAAACACAGTGTGCACAAACACACAATCACGTTGTCACATAAACACTACACAATAGCAAAAGAGATTTAAAGAAAATAATGAGCCTTCTGACTATTTAGCATTCTTGATAAGAAATTTTGTAGGGGTGGTAAAATTTGCTGTAAGGAGGTATAGGAGTGAGAGTTAGCTGGTTCTTATTTTTAAGGCCTGTTTTTTGTTTTTTTAATGGCCAGACCTGTTTCTCCTCATTTTTACCCCCATTTGCATGGTTAGCGAATACCAAAACTGGTAGCTAGACCAAGGGAGAGAGATGGCTGAACAGACATCTCCACGAGTGCAAGAGGGTAAGTGTTTTATTCTAGTCTTTGGGGGAGAGGGCTGTCTGGGGAGTGAAGGTCAATTAGTGAGACCCTCCTTTTTCCAGATCAACAGTTAGGTTCTGGAGGAAATATCAATGTAACCTTCAGAGAGTTGTTCGGCGATAGCAACAGTGATGGTAGGCCTCTTTTTTCTCTTATTAAGCAGGAATTTTTTCTATGCAATGTGAGACAGGGGTATTAACCACCTTTGTGTTTTTGCAGACGCGGCAAATCGTAAAAAACCCTCGCCACCTAAAATATTGTTGTCTGTTCTTAAAAATAAGGCAGACGCTATATTGCTGAAACAGAGCAGGAGGCTGATGAGTAAAAAAATAAAAAATAAGAAGTGGTTTCAGATAGAGACAAGAACTCTTAGGAAAACACAAAGAGTTATTTATGATAAGAGGATGCTTGGAGAAGGCTACCATAGTGTGCCCTATGGTTATTAAGCATGGACACTAGGTGGCAACATCCTTTTTCTGCTGTGATCACAGGCCCAAGTGGTTCAGGGAAAACTTACTTTATAAAGAACCTGCTAGATCGTGGCAAGCAACTTCTTTCTGCCATGCCTGACAATGTAGTATGATGTTATAGCTGCTGACAGTCTTTGTATAAGGAGATACTTTGTAAATACCCCTTTGTCAAGTTTGTAGAGGGTTTGCCTGAAAGTCTGATTGATGATACCTTATTCACTCCTAATAACATTAGTTGGGTCATAGTGGATGATCTTATGGAATCTGCTTCTCAAAGCACTGAAATAGAAAACTGTTTCACAAAATATTGTCATCATCGTAATCTTTCCATTCTTTATATAGTGAAGAACCTCTTCTGCAGGGGCAAAAAGATAGATTTTCAAAATGTAGCTTTTTTATTTTGACAAAATTATGTTATACAGCATAGACACACATATTTTTTTTCTTTAAAAGTGAGCTGTAATGTCTCTTTTAACGCATGAGGTCTACAAATGGAAAGTCACAGGGGTAGAGACCCTCTAAGACAGAGAGTTAAACAACTTTTAGCTTTATTACGGATGCGTAAAATGCTATGGAACAGAGGGTATGAACCCTTTGACAGGTTCCACTTATGCCTCTTTTGCTTACCAAACCCAGCGTAAGGAAGATTTTCTCAGGGCTAATGGTTTTATAGTAAAATCCCTCTAGAAACAAAACTGGAGGGCTATGCTGGAGACAGACCATGAGTTGCAGGAATTTCTTAGAGGTAGTGGGATGCCCCAGCCCTTGCTACCTAGGGATGCTCTGTATGGAGGGAGGACAAACGCTATATCTCTCTATTACCTGATGGCTCCCGGGGATGAGGAGTGGTATTATGATTTTACCAGTTTGTATCCGTATGTGAATAAAATGAAAGAATACCCTGTCGGGCACCCAGAGATAATCTGTAAAAACATTGGCCCTCTATCTGACTACTTTGGTCTTGCCAGAGTCAAAGTGTACCCTCCTCGAGCTCTCTTCTTCCCTGTGTTACCTGTGTGGGTAGGAGGAAAACGTGTGTTCCTGCTGTACAGATTGTGCGTAGAGACCATGCAGCAAACCCCCTGTTCTCATACAGAGGAGGAGAGAGTGCTGGAGGGTACATGGGCTACTATTGAGTTGAGTGTCGCTCTGGAGAAGGGTTACAGGGTGGGAAAAATCTTCGATGTCTGGCACTTTGAAAACAAGTCAGATAAGCGGTTTGCTGAGTGCATAAACATGCATCTCCAGCATAAACAGGAAGCCTCCAGCTATCCCAGCTGGTGCACTAGTGAGGAGCAACAGGCTAGCTATGTTGAGGAGTACTATAGGAAAGAAGGGGTACTCTTACGCCCCAATCATATTGAGGTGAACCCTGCAAAATGTAGTATCGCTAAGCTCTACCTTAATTCTTTCTGGGGAAAGTTTGCACAAAGGTGCAATCTGGGCAACATGGCTGTTGTTAGATATCCTGAAGAACTTTTTCAGCTTGTGTTTTCCCCCCACTACATTATTTCTTCTTGTGAGTTCTTGGGGGAGGATGCAGCCTGTGTGTGCTGGAAAGAGTCTAAGGAGCACTGCGTGATTTCACACACCACCAATATTTTTATAGCAGCCTTCACAACCGCCTACGCATGCCTGGAGTTGCACAGGGTGCTAGAAGGGTTGCAGGAGCTCTGTATTTACCATGATACAGACTCTGTCATTTACATGAGCCACAAGGGGGAGTGGGATACTCCTCTTGGTGACTATTTAGGAGAACTGATGTGCGAACTCCCGGCAGATCAGTACATTGTAGAATATGCTTCAGGAGGTCCTAAAACGTATGGGTACAAGCTGACTAGAGTTAAGTTTGCATGAAGGTGAAGGGAATGACACTGAACAGTTTCAATACTGAAAAAGTCATTTTTGAGAGCTTGAAAGACCTGGTTTGGGACTACGGAGCAGGACAGAAAGATAACGATTCAACAACTCTCCATAGTAAGAGACAAAAACTGTTTTCAAATAGAGACAAAGACTCTTAGGAAAACACAGAGAGTGGTGTACGATAAGAGGGTGCTTAGAGAATACTACCGTAGTCTGCCCTACGGTTATTAACCATGGACACTAGGTGGCAGCACTCATTCTCTGATCTGATCACAGGACCGAGTGGGTCTGGTAAAACATACTTTATAAAAAATCTTTTAGACCATGGGAGGCATGTGCTTTCCACTAGGGAAGGGACATCTGGCAAAAAACCAGCTACTGGTTTTACCGGTTACCGGTTTGCAAAAAACCGGTTTACCGGATTAAAACCGGTTTACCAGTGCTGGATCTATTCCATTGATTTCAATGGGGAACTGTAAGTGTCCCCATTGAAATCAATGGGGGGGAAACAATTCATCCTCCTCCCAGGCTGTGTGGGTGGAAGAGGGGGTACCCCCCACCCACCCTGCCCAGCCTGGATTTTTTTTTTTTTTTTTAAATTTCCCCCAAAGTTCCTGGTTCTGGGCCGCCGCTGGTGACCCAGAGCCCACACCAGCAGGTAGGTACTAGGGTGATCCCTGGGGTGGGGGGTGGTTTAACACCCC
Organism: Sphenodon punctatus; assembly: GCA_003113815.1. Classification (NCBI taxonomy): domain Eukaryota; kingdom Metazoa; phylum Chordata; class Lepidosauria; order Sphenodontia; family Sphenodontidae; genus Sphenodon; species Sphenodon punctatus. The sequence goes on along the minus strand of QEPC01000531.1, from coordinate 121,200 downwards.
CCCCACCCCAGGGATCACCCTACCCCCCAACCAAGGATCGCCTACCTTTGGCACTCCAGGTGGCAGTGGTGGCGCTGGCTGTGGCTGCCAGCATCAGCACTTAGGCTTCCCCAGCCTTCTGGGGAAATTCCGGGAAAAGCCAGGGACTTCGGGGGAATTTTTTTTTAAAATCCAGGCTGGGCAGGGTGGGTGGGGGGTGTCCCCTCTTCCACCCGCACAGCCTGGATGGGGGAGGGAAAAGTGTTTTTTTTTTTACATTGCAGCCATTCATTTCAATGGACGCAATGTAAAACAATCTGTCACGGGGAACCAGTACCGGTACCCCCAATATCTGGATACTGCTGGTACAGCAAAATACTGGCAGTATCGGATACCAGATTATCCGGACTTCTAACCCCTACTTTCCACCATGCCTGACAACGTAGTATGGTGGTACAGCTGCTGGCAGTAATTGTATAAAATGATACTTTGTAAATACTCCTTTGTTAAGTTTGTAGAGGGTCTTCCCAACACTCTGACTGATGATGCTTTGTTCCCTGTTAATAAAACGACCTGGGTCATAGTAGATGATTTAATGCAGGCTGCCTCAGCACAGCCGTGACACAGAGAATGATGAGGTAGAAAAAGCGTTCACTAACTATGTGCACCATTCTAATATAAGCATTTTGTTTATAGTTCAGAACCTCTTCTGCAGGGGTAAAAAGAGTAGAACCATTCACTTGAACGCAAAGTATTGGGTGATTTTTTTAGAATCCTAGAGATAAGCTTCAGGTAGTCATTCTAGCCCAGCAAATGTACCCTGGAAAATCCCAGTTTTTCCTGGAATCTTATGCAGATGTGACCCGTAAACCCTACGGTTATTTGGTGGTGGATTTAATCACACCCCCCCCCCCAAGGAGTACAGATTAAGAACTGGGCTCTTCCCTCCTGATTGGCCAATCATTTATACTATGAAAAAAGGGCATTAAAGATGCCGATTTTTCCTCACCACTCCCCCATTTTTGTAGCAGCTCTGCGGGCTCAACATGTTGGCTCGGGTACAGAGAAGCCTACTTCTTCTGAAGCTACTTGTCAGGGTGTCCTTAAGTCAGCAGAAGGCTATTCTTTGTGCTGCTTCTGATGATCTGTTGATTGCCATCTCTGAAATTGCTCTTAATGTTTTAAAGGGAACCCTCCCCCTCAACTCTTGACAGATAGGGGTGTTGAAGAGAGAGCGAAAGGCTGTAAAAAGCCTATCTAATAAAAATACCTCTCTTAAAAGAAAGAGGCAGCTTCTGAAACAAAGAGGAGGCTTTCTCACCCTCTTGCTGAGCATAGCCATTCCTCTCCTTACTGGACTACTAACAAGACAATAATGGAATACAACAAGAAAATGTATGTCGTTCCTGAGCAACAGCTAGAGCAGCTGAGAGTTAGCTCTCCTCCAGATGAGGTGCCCATTATACTCGCTGTAACCCACACATTGCATGCAGAAATGAAACACATTCTGCAAAGATCTGACTTGGGGGAGTATGAGAAAGCTAATCAGTATGCTTCGGTACTTCAAGAATATTTAACTTTGGTGAATCAGGGGAATGCAGAGAAGGGAAGAATGACATTGCAGATGCCCCCTTCAGAAGATGCATCCCTTCTCCCTCACTCTGAACACTTTGCGGGGTCAGACCTGATAATTCAGGATGTGTTGAGGAGAATAAGTAAGCAGAATCAGATCAATGCTGAACTTCTGCTGGATAAACTAAGGCAGAGTGCTCCTCAACCCGCCTGGGATGAACGGGGTACTTTTTTGTACAAAGGCACACCAATAAGAGGTTCAAGCATGCTGGACATGGTGCGTGTGCAGCTACTCAACACTACACCCTCAAAAAAAACACCAGCAGGCTGGGATGCTTTTGTAAAAGCCTTGACTGACGCAAAAATCCCCTCTTCTCTGATAAGAAATGCCTCTACCTGGGAACATCTTAACAATGTTAAATCATCCACCATGGCCCCACTCAAACCCAGTCAACCAAAATCTCCCCTTACCCCTTCTGGAACTAGACTGACCGGTATGTTCAACTGGATCAGGATGTAAAAGCAATGCCTTGTGATTTTTGAAATTATGTGTACTTTTAAATAAATGTTTAACTTTTATTTTAAAGAACGACTTTTGTCTTGTGTATTATTTTAAGTCCCTCATAAAAACAAAAAACAACAGTCGTGGTTACTTTTAAACCCACAAGGGGGAGCTTTATTGAAAAACATGGCTATGAAATTCACTACAGGAAACACAGATCTGGGCTTATCGTAACATGCCTGCCATAATCCTGGGCCTGTGCAAACAGTACTTCTTATTTTTTACAAAACGAGTTGCCATTTGATCATTTTCTGCCAAATTATCAGAATACATTTCTAAAATTTGTTTAAAAGATAAACCCTTGCAGGAAAAAGACACAATGAAAACCACAGGCCACAGAGTTCGGGTCTTGTAATTGGCTGCATTGAAATACATTTCTACAACCCTTCTTGTTCAAATTATTTTAAATGCTTCTAGGGAACATGTTGCTGTCAGAGGGCTGTCCGTAAGAGTAAAAAAAAACCTTGCCCTGGTTGTGTTCTGTCAGGTAGATGGCCAGCCAATGTTCTCCAGGCTGGGTATGGGTGTGTGTGTTGACCACCAGCCCTACAGGCCTTTGCGCTAATCTCCCTTTAGGGAGTCAGTCACTTGGGAACACATCCAAGAAAGTCTTTCTTGTGTAAGGATCGGATGATAAAACACGTAATAACTGTATGGTGTCCATGTTACATATAGTCAAACAGCATGTTTCTCCTCTGATTTATCTCTATCACATTGTCAAAAACAGCATAAACGATTATGTTGATTTTGATGGGTAAGGCTACAGCAAAGTGTATTTCCACCCTCAGGTTTCCATTTTTAATCAGTAATGATCGCCACCTTCCTGATCAGGAGACAGATCAAAGGCAAACATCGTGTCCCCCTGTGTCCCCCTACATTCTACATCATACCAAGCTGCCTTATTTCCCATATTATACTGGCCTCTCCACAACGAAGCATCTACTATATGGGAAGAGAGAAACTGGAATATTTGATCAAATTTGCCTATAACCGTACCAGGATCTAATTCTCCAGCCAAGGCTGCTGCCCAATTTTCTGCTTGCTCCTTCATAAGATTTTCTACTGACTGTGCTAGCTTGCTACTCAATTTAGCCGAGGTATGTGTCCTCGAATGGATCAACTCCTGCCCATGTCCATGCAAATCATAATTTTGTCCCTCAAGTTTGAGAGTAATTGACAAAGGCAGGTGGTCGCCTAACACCCATGGAACCACAGTGAAGTCGGACAAATAGGACAGAGTACTATGAGACACTACTGCGTAATCTACAACACTTGCCCCTTGGTTGCTAATAAAGGTGAATTCTCCTGCTGAGTCATTAAATCCGGAACCGTTCAGGACATATAATTGTAATACTCTGATCGTATTGGCTAGTCGTAGGCCTGTAGAATTTATAATACAATCTTTCAAAATTCTAGAATTTAGCCTCAATGGAATGGAAAAAGAAGAAACCCCATATGCCTCCAAGGCCGCATCATCTTGGGCCAACCTAGCATTTAAATCCCCTACTAGTAAAAATAAGGCCCAAGGGTATTGCATAAGGAGATTCTCTATCAAATCCTCTAGAGCCAGCCATCTTTTTGGGTCATATGACCCTGCATTAATGGGGGGAATATATGTTGCCAAGAGAATAACCTGCTGCTCTTTAAACTTCAGTATATTAAGCTAATTGTGGCGGGGGGCTGCTTGATAACCAAAACCACTGTGAAGGCCAGGGACTCGAGAATCAAGCAACCCATCCCCCCTCCTGGTCTTCCCCTAGCACTATACTGTATAGCTGGTAAATTGAAAGCTACATAGTGTTCAAAACATAAGGGTTCTTTTGCCCAGGTCTCAACCAGGAAACCTATGTGATGCTTTCAAATAAATATTGCAAAATCCTTGTTTGTATGGTGAGCCTGTCATCCCGCCGAGTTCCAAACACTAGCCCTAAGGTGGTTGAGGTCCCTAGGGTGGCCCAGTCATGTAATGGGTTCCTGTTCCAAAACAACGTTCCTTTCCTTTGTTGCTTGATTGTCTATCCCAGGCTGCTACACTTCCTGCCCCTCGAGAGTTCCCCTTCCATCAGTAGTAATAGACTGCAGCTGGGAATCCCCCCGAGGTTGATCAACTAATTCAGCCACATACTGTGGCACTTGGATAAAACTTGACTCTACCACAGGGCTACTCCCATGGGATGCCAATTTCAACAGACGAGAAGAAATTGGGACCCATGTCGAGGCCTTAAAGGACCTTTTAACTAGAGTAGTAGCATTGGGATTTAACTGAGACACCTCCTCCATATGGAACACTACTTTTCGCAGATGGTCTATACTTCCTCCGTACAGAAGAGAGAGACTTTAGGATTTAGATATGTTCTACGCATATAAACTCCCCAAGAGGCAAAGAGCCTTGAGTATGTTAGGAGGCTCTCTACTATGTCTATAGAGCAAAAATAAATGACCATCCTCTGTACTCCTTCAGTCTGTGGAAGCAACATAAAGTGTGCTATATGGTTGTGTGGAACCATACATCCTAATATATTAGACATATGGGTTTAATATAATTAAACCGATGGTAGCGGTTTAATTATGAATGATAGGGGCTTTTGATCAACTTTTAGGGACTGTTTATTCCTTCCCTCTAAAAGGTCACCCCCTCCCCACCCCCTGGTGAATGATCTTGTATTTCCTTATATGAGGTCCCCATAGTTTGGCAGGCTACAGAAGCAACCTCAACTGGGTTGGGAACCATCCTCCCCCCCCCCCCATTCAATGTTTCAGAACATATATCTAAGGTTACCAGGGCCTTCTGATGTGCTGAGAGCAATGAAGAAATCCCTTCTAATTTTAGCATTACCTTGTTGGTAAAGTCTTCCATAAATGTTCTTAATAGCTCTGTAACTTTGGCTATTACAGGGGCCCCTGAGCCTGTTACTGCCTCATTACTATTGTCCGATATAGTGTCCATCGAAAGTCTATAAGAATCACCTACATGCTTAGGAATGCTAACAATGGATGTGCTTTCTATGAGACTACCACCTCCAGAGGAAGTTCCTGGGGAACATCTCTCCTGTGGACTCAAGTCCTCCCCCTCAGTACTCATTCAGCCCGGAGTCTCAGTTGTCAAAAACTTATCCATCTTCAACTGCTTAACCAATGCTCTAGTCCTTGTGATCATCCCCTCACAGTCAGTTGATTTTACTCTTGGCATTTTGGGTTCTGTTCCTAGACAAAGTGGCTGAAAGGCTAGGCCTTCACCTTCTAATTTCAGGATATCCAAGCTCCCCCTGATACCTCCCCACACCCCCTGCTGCCACCTGGACAGTACTAGGATTCCCTAAAACCCCCAGTTCTAACCACCCCTCCTATATCTCCCCACCATTCCTCCCTTACCCTGCCCAAAAAAGAGCCCCAACCTAGTGCAATACTCCTCTGTGTCCCCAAAGTGCCCCTAAGTACTGTGCCCTTTGGCTGCGGCCCTTTGGACCTTGGCCTGCAGCTCGCTGCCTGCAGCAAGGGTGTTGGAAGCTGGGCTTAATAGCACCCGGCCACTTCCGAGTGGGGGAGGGGACGAGCTGGCTCTCCCGACCAGCTTCGTCGATCCCCTTCTCCCCCAGATGCTCACAGGTCTCTTTTAGTCTCCCCCACAGGTCCCCAGGGTTCCACGGAGCAGCGGCAAGCGGCAATGGGAGCAAGTCCCCCCCCCCGCTCGGCAGGCAGACAGGCTGGTGGAAGCAGAACAGGTAGGATCTTCCTCCTTTATTCCTGGTGCAGTGTATCTGGCAATGGTGACTCCGGCCGACCAATGGCTGACATCTTTTGGGTATTGCCCTTCAGGCTGGTGCCCCCTGGGCCCTGCCCTGCTAGAAATACCTGTAGGGTGAGGGGTGCAGGTGAGAGTGGCAGCTCAGCACTCCTCTCAGAGGTCCCACTTCTGGGCCAGGCAACCACACAAGCCCTCCCTCTGCTCGCCCCTCCCTTCCCTGAAAATGGCTGCAAAGGCCTTAGTCACTTAGCTGCCCGTCCTGTCTTTCAGGCCTAAGGCCCAGGCATTCTTAGATAGGATGTCTATGATAGTCAAGATTTACTTGATGCCCCATTATGCTTAGAGAAATGTTGCATATCCACCAAATCAGCCTGTCATTGAGCATCCAACCCCGACACAATTGTTTTGTTTCTTTTAAAATACTTTTGTGCAGGTTTGTGAAGGGTATATGCATCCTGGTCCGAAAGCCATGAAACCACTTCTATCTTAGACAAGGTTTTGCTCTGCTTTTTATCATCCTGAAAAAGAGGATTCACCCCTCCAAAACTTCCAGTCTCTCCTGGAGTGTAATAGATCTCCCTTAACAGGTCCTCATGCGCAGACATGCTTCCAACATGCCCTGCTAAAAAACACCAATGACTACCAGAGACATTTCAAATAAAGTTTTTTATTCTTCTGGTGTTGCTAGTTTCTTTTTACAGCAATCCATCTGGTCACCTCCTCTTAACACTTGCAAAAGCAGGAAACACAACATACGTTTACTCCCACTGGATCTCCCAACTTCAGGCTTTGAAAAGCCTTTAAAAAGTCAGAGTTGACCTGAAACAAAAGTTTAAAAAGCCAAATCAGCTCCTGTGTCTGTATTTTTCCCCACATACTCTTTCCCTTCTCCCTCAGTCCCACCAATTCAGTGCAACTTACCACAGGTTCTTCAGCCTGTTGCGTGTCCATGGGTTCATTGTCTGGCTCTGAGGTTTCATCTGTTTTCTTTCCTGTATGGAGCCTTTTAACAAGATCAAAGGGGTAGCACCCCAATGGTAACCTATTTCAATTTTTCTGTGTAACTGATAGCGATCGGCTTCCTGCTCTCTGTATCAGAAAATGGTGCAACCCTCTTTCATACCCCTAGGGGGCAGGACTACAGCTCCACAAACCTTTCCAATTAGTCACGGGTGGTGTGGTGAGTGGGTTGAGACCCTCCTTCGGTCAATTCCAACTGCGCGCACACACCCAGGTCAGATCTCTGCAACAAGGCGGGTTAGAATGATGAAACATTCACTGATTGGTTCAGCTCATGCTCCTGAGTCGTTTGAACCCTCACATGACTCTCTTTCTGTGACTCATCCTACCCGGGAAACCCCACCCCATTGGACTCGATTTTCTCCAAGACGGAGTGGGCTAGGATGACGAAACCTATGCTGAATGGTTCAGCTGAGCTCGTAGAGGGGTTACATGACCCATTAGCTGCAATTCACCCTACCCCAAACCCCTCGCCATAAAGTTGCTCTGATCCTCACAAAACCCATATCTACTGATCAATCTCACTCTCCTGAGTTCATAGAGGCATTACATGGCCCTCTTCAAAGGACCTTGTGGGTTCAGGGAGGCTGGAACCTAAGATTCCAGCCGCCCTGACCCACAAGCAGAGCCCCCAAAGTCAAGCGTAAGGACCTTCCGGGTTCAGGGATGTGGAAACCTCACTGACTCAGAAGCATTAACCCCTTCTGCATCACTTCCACGTACCCACATCTCTTCCGGCCCAAGGTGGGACTTCCGGCCCCAGGAGGGTGGGACATCTGCTGTCGTAGGACCCCAAGTGACCTGTCAAACTGATAATGATCAGTTTGATGACTAGTGTCCCCCTTCCTACTGCTCTCTCATAGAGCACATTCCTTTTTGGTATTAAGCGTGCATCAAATTTGGTTAGAACAGAATGATAATTATCTTTGTGACTGTCTTCAGCAAAGGTGAAGGATTTATAGAACTGGCTGGCCTCTGTCCCCATAGCATAGAGTAGGGAACTTACTTGCACGAGTCCGTCCTCCTTGTGGAGCTTTGTGGCAAGGCAAAAGCAGGAAAATCTTTCCTTCCATTGTGGCCAAGTAGCAGGAGTATCAAAACTGAATGGTTCTGGGACTTGAAAGTGGACCATGTCCTCAGTCTTCTGTGAGTTCAACGTTCAGGGTGAACAAAAATCAGCCACTTCTGACACCATGTCATGAGAGGAACATGAGGCAGCTGTTTGTTAGTCAGCCATTTTATTATTAACCTGGAACAACCAGCACAGCTCTGATAGCAACAACATATCCCCCCGCCTCCCAACAGGATCCAGGAGAAACCTCTTTCCCTGGCTTTGCTGTAATATCTCTGACCACGCTATCTAGTGGTGGAAACAGAGATGACAGTTAACTTCACATCCACACAATAGATAAGGAAAGGTTTTCTCTACAGTGCATACTTGGAAGAAGACTCTTAGGGTAAAGCTCTTAGGGTAAAGCCACACAAGATAGCATAGACCCAATCCCCTGCCCACCAAGGAGAGGGAAAATGCATCTGCTTTGGGTTGATGGGGAGAGCAGGTCACACAATCTGCCCTGCCATGGGGAAACCAAGTTGACACCTGGAACTGCCCCACCCCCACACCGCCTTCCCATTATCCTGCCCCTGGCTGTTATGTGGCCACACAAGAATGGCAAGTGCTCCTGCCACTCAGTGGTGCCAGTGGACCTCACTGCATGGTGGGGCAGAGCAGCATGAGGACCAACCACACGAGAGGTGGCATGTTAGCCACTTTGGGCAGCATTATCCCACTTTGGGTTAACACACAATGCATCGTCAGCCTTCTCTGGAGCACGCATCATGTGTCAGCTCTCTGCCTGCCCCAGCGCGGGGCTGGATGAACATCTGGAAGCCACCAGCCACATGATTTGCTGCATCGCATGTTAACACTGCCCAAAGTGGGATAACGTCTCATATGGCCTCACCCTAAGTTTCAGTATCATTGATATTGTATATTATAGTGGGTTATAATGTTGGGAAGGATTTCTCACTTTGCTCAATGTACAATTGGTATGAACACAGAATCTGCAATCCATTTTTATCAAAAGTCAGGAAATAGAGAAAATGCTGTGAACACGGGTTCCTGCCAAAGTATAAGGATTCTGATATAATACGTATTACTGTCTCCTAGTTTGTGAAAATAATAGGACTAGTTTTGTTTGTTTATTTAGTTAGTTCAATTTTTACCCCACCCTTCCCAAATGTCTCAGGGCAGCTTACAAAACAGATAAAAATAATACATATAAAATCATAATAAAAATAAAAATACCCAAACCCCCAACCTTTCCCCACTCCTACCCCAAACACCTACCAAAACCCAATTCCTATCCCTGCCCACCAAATGCCCTAACAAATAGAAAGGTCTTGCACTGCCTCTGGAAGATGTCCAGGCTCAGACTCAAACGAACCTCAGGGGAAGGGAGTTCCACAGCATCGGGGCAGCAACCAAGAACACCTCCCTGTGAATCCTCACTTACGAACACAACTAACAGGTGGTACCCACAGGGAGGTGCTCCCAGCCAATCGCAGGGCCCTCTGTGAGGCATGGAAGAATAGGTGGTCTCTGAAATATGTGGGGCCTAGACCGTTTAGAGTTTCAAAACCAGCACCTTGAATTGTGCCCGGAAAGATATAGGGAACCAATGCAGACTTTGGAACACCAGTGTAATGTGCTCCCAGAGCCTCACCGTGAAAGGAGATGAGCCGCCACATTCTGCAGCAGCTTCCAAACAGTCACCAAGGACACCCTACGTAGAGCGCGTTACAGTAGTCTAGCCTCGAGGTGATGAAAGCATGGATGATGGTGGACAGATCTGAGTCAGAAAGAAAAGGCTGTAGCCTCTTCACCAAATTGAGTTGGTGAAAAGTGCTCCTGGCCACCGCTGCCACCTGACAATTCAAGCGCAACAAGGGATCCAGAAGGACTCTGAGGCTGACACTGTCAATGACAGGAGTCCCAATCCCCTCCAGATCACATGGCCAGCCAACCCTCATCACCTCAGTCTTGTCTGGATTCAGCTTCAATTGACTCATCCTCATCCAGTCCCCAACAGCAGTCAAGCATTGGGTAAGCACTGAAACTGAAGGGCCTGGGTAGGATGAAAAAGAGAGATAGAGCTGAGTGTCATCAGCATACTGATTGTACTTCACCCTAAACCTCTGAATGACCTTGCACAGCAGCCTCATATACACATTGAACAAGAGGAAGGACAGAATAGTACCCTGCGGAACCCCACAAGGATGATCCCTAGAGGATGACAAGCAATCGCCTATCACCACTCTCTGGGACCTCCCTGGTGGGAAGTAGTGGAACCACTCAAGAGTGGTCCCGTACACCCCTGCCAGACCCCGCCGTTGTGTCAACAACAACTCATGGTCAACTGTATCAAAGGCCACCAAAACATCTAACAGGATCAACAAGGTAGAATTCCCCTTGTCAATCCCCAGGTATCGACCCAGGATGAAAGCCTCACTGAAATGGGTCCAGGAATCCGATGGTGTTGAGATGAGCCTGGAGCCGTCGTGGGACCACCTGTTCAATAGAGACAGGCCGGGGTGTCAGCATCCATAGATGGCTTCTTAAGTAGGGGCCGGACAACTGCAGTTTTAAGAATGCCCTAACTTCCCGAAGGGAGGCATTGACAACCCCAACCCTGTCTCTTATACACATCTAGATGTGTATAAGAGACAGTAGTAATAGACTGCAGCTGGGAATCCCCCCGAGGTTGATCAACTAATTCAGCCACATACTGTGGCACTTGGATAAAACTTGACTCTACCACAGNAGTAGGGGCCGGACAACTGCAGTTTTAAGAATGCCCTAACCTCCCGAAGGGAGGCATTGACAACCCCAACCAGCAACAGCCCCAACGTCTCCCAGCGGGCTTTCACAGTTGGATTTTGCCACAATTGAATTCTCCCAGATATTCTATGAAAGGGCATAACTTAGAACCAGGGTAGCCAAAGTTTCGAACCCCAAGAGCCATGTTCCAAATTCTTCATATGACTGAGAGCCCACAGACACACATTCACGCACAAGTGCACACACATACTTTCAAAACATATTCCAGGCTACGCTTCACCCCCTCTTGTCTCTCCTGCTTTGTGATTAGCTGGTAGAGCTAGTACTCCATGTTCCTGGCTGCTGAGATTCTGAGGAACAACTGTGACTTAGCTACTGATACTTCCATAAAGGAGTGTTGCATTCTGCAGCTGCTTTGGCATTTGAATTTGTCATTAGCTGGGGAAAATTATGGTGTCACTCCCTTTTTCCACAGCTACAGGTAAATGTAAAGGTTAGAGGAGAACAGCGGTACAAAAGTAGTCCCCTACTTAATTTTGGCAGTAGTGGGCCACCAGCATGGCCACCACCAAAAAAAGCACAAGAACGAGGGCAGTATTGTCCCCTGAACTTCAAATTCAGGGGAAAGGAAAAATATCTCCTCAATTTCCACCACCACCCTACATTTCCTACCCCTTCTTGTCTGAATTTGAACAATTAATTACATTATTTGCTTCAGATAGGGGTGTGCACTTTGTTTTTGTTATTTTGATAACGAAAACAATAAAATCAATAACGAAATTCTGTTTTTCGTTATCGGTGTCATTACTGTTATTGGTATCCGTATAGCACAAAACCAAAAATTTTGTTTTTGGTTTAATTTCCATTTTCATCTGCACGTGTGTGTGTGTGTGTGTGTGTGTGTGTGTGTGTGTGTGTGTGTGTGTGTTATAATGAGATACAGTCTGCTGGAACCTCTGGCACTTCTACCATATAATATTACACACACACACAGCCCCCACCCGCCCCCCGCTGATGGAAACGAATCCAAAAACAAAATTTCCGGTTTTGTGCAATACCAACATCCATATTGATACCAATCACAACACCAATAATGAAAAATGAAATTTCGTTAGCGAAAACAAATAACAGTTTTTAATAATGAAAATGAAAACAAATAATGACATGGGTCCCTGGTGCACACCTCTAGCTTCTGAGCTCTTGAATGGCATAATTTATCCGAGGTTGCTGAATATCTTCTTGCTGAGAGACTTCAGCCAATATTTCCCAAAGTGTCTAATGACTTTTGGTACCTCAGTTGATGGGATAGTGCCTAATTTGAGGAGGGTTAAGTGCCTAGCACTCTTTAAGAATCAGGCTTCTTAAGGAAGTCTCAATCTTGTCATCTGAAACAACCAGTCACAAGTGAAAGCTGTTGCTTCTTCACACAGAATAGGCCATGTGTATATGTTCTGTAAAAAGTGCCACTGGAACTCTCTAAACATTGTCTTCTGAAATGGGAAGTCTGTGTATACAGACACACACATAATTGCTCAACTAATTTCACCTTAATCATGAATTTATATTTTGTAATTATATGTAGGTATAAATAATATATGAATAAAATTTAATTGTTCAAACTCGTATTCCTTTTTAATTCATCCTTTATCCTCTTAAAAGAGGAAGATATATACTACAACACTATGCAAGCTTCCTACTTCTGAAATATTTTAAACAAGTTTTTATTGTTTCTGAAGCTATGTTTTGTTCTCTGTTCTTCATGTTATGTTTTTGCCTTTCTGAGCCAGAAGATAATGCACAAGGATGAGAGAAGGGGGAGGACACAGGAAAGTCTCTTTATTCCTGTGTCTCTTGAACAGTATTTGGACACTATCAAACTCTGTTTACTTTCAAATTTATTCTATACACCCATACCTTCCAACAGTACTTTTTGCTGATGCATCTCAAAGGAGACAGGACACCAAAAATTGGATTTGAATAGTCACGCTCTTCATTAATGTTAATTGTAATTAGAATAGGTGGGGGGAATCATCTAGTACTATTTGGGTCCAGTACTTAACTGTCCAAAAAACCAGGAACACGGGTGATTTCAATATACCCTCAATTACCACCCCATTCTCAAACACAATGTCTCCCTCACTTTTCGCGGCACAGGCCGCGGGTGAGGGGGACCAAAGTCCTTCCAGACCTGAGTGATGAGGAGGGCGCCTGCAGGCTGGGGACCATACCTGTCCCTACCACCCTCGCTGGACCCCCCTCCCAGGGAGGCTACCCCGCCACTTGCCGTATCCTGCTTTTGCGGTAGGTGTGGCCTCCCCATCTCTTAAGGAGATGACTCGTACTATTATTCTAACTTTTAAACCACAGTACTGGACCCCTGCTGCTAAGGGGTTGCAGGGACTAATGGGACGAGCCCAACCCCCATCTACCTAACACCCATCCAGTACTTGAATTAGTTTCTCCTTCAGGGCTTTAAGGTAGCAATCATTCCCCTCAGCAAACAGATGCACTCCGTCCCAGCGGTACAGCTCGGGCCACTTGTGCGACAGAGTATAGTTGTGGATACTCTCCCCTCCCCAACCTGCCAGTCACCTGTCTATGTCCCTATTGGTAGTCCTCTGAGTTCTATCTAGCTTCCTCGGGTGTACCTCCTCGCCCCAGGACATCCGCTCTACAAGGTCAGTCCAGACAATAAGAGCAGACGGGAAGAGCTTCTTTATCTTCCACACATCTCTCTTGATGTTCTTTATCAGTTGGACATCCTTCAACTGGAGTATGTCATTCTCACCTAAATGCAGGACAGTGGTATCTGGTGGGGGGGGGGGTCTGCATGTGGCACCTGGAATCTGGGCATCAGCTGGTGCCACCTCATACCGCTACGGCCCTCCCATCATATTTCTGCTCATGCCGATAAACCCAGCTGTGTCCCCCAGCGGGTCTGACCGGCCGCTTTGCCTTCCCAGCATACCAAGCTGTGGCCGATGATCCAGACTTGCCTTCGGCAGCGAGGGTGACCACCTGAGGAAACAAATAGGAAATTCAGTGCTGCCAGTGGGAGGGAGCATGGCGTACATAAGACTGGCAGGCCCCCGACCACCAGTGACTCACTGCTTGTTTGCCTCACTCTCTCATCCCTGCCGCCCAGCAAAACTGGCAACCCCTATGTGGAATGAGTGGGTTCCAAATTCCGCTGCTGGCAAACCCAGGCTGGCCAATGCAGCCCTCAGGATAGCTGTAAATTGGTACCTAGACAACCCCCCCCCCGCATGCCTAAAGAGGGGGCCGGACATGTGGGGTTGAATGGTGAGGTATGCCAGGGCACAACTCTGGTGTTTCGGCTCTGTTCAGCCTGACCACCTGCCCGCTGCCTCTCTGATCGGTTTTGGAGTGGCAGATCCACAGGGACGTTGCTGCTGGACCTTATCTGGACATCATTGATCTTAAGCGCCCTACATGTAGTGTCCCTGGCTGATTTGGCCACAAGCTCACTCATGCGGAAAGCCCCAAACAATGCTAGTTTGAACACTGAACTAAACAAACAAACCTCAGAAATGTCAGAACAAATTTGGAGTGGAGTCCACATATCTCCAGCAGCAAAGGTGGGGTAATGGGAATCCTTCTGTCAGGGGTACTACCTTGCTCCTGGGACAAGCTTTCTAGTAAGCGTCGTGCAAAAAAACCCAACCTGTCAGGATGTGGGTGCCGGGTGAGGTTGCTCATGAACCCCAAAGCCACCAGTTTATCAGCTATGGTGCCTGGTGTCACTACTGGAAACCTCAGGTAGAAGATGAATTGGAGCATTTGGGATCGGGAAGCCCGACTCCCACCATTGAAGAAACCAGTATTGTTGGAGTTTGTGGAACGCTCTGTCATAGGCAGCCCTTGTTCGAGTTGCCAGGAATCCCTGAATGGCTGTGTACAATTCTATGACCCAAGGCTCCATACCGATGGCAGCAGTGGCTCTGGGGTGGCCCTGGGTCATGGTGCCAGTGAGTGGAAATGCTCCATCTGGAAGTGAGAGAGGGCATTGGCTACACCATTGTCAATGCCGGTAACATGCTTGGCTTGAAACAATATGTTAAAGTTCAAACAGGTGAGCATAAACGAACTAACCAGCTTCATGACCCGTGGGGACCACAAGGCAGTTCAGCAGTTACATCTTGTCTGACGGCTTCAACCGTATCTCTCAGACTCCGACCTTGCCACTGTCATCCATGCCTTCATCACCTCGAGGCTGGATTACTGCAACGTGTTGTACGTGGGGCTGCCCGAGAAGCTGGTCCAGAGGCTGCAGCTGGTGCAGAATGCCACGGCCCGTCTCCTTACGGGGGCGGGTCGCAGGGAGCACATGACACCAGTGCTCTGGGCTCTGCACTGGCTGCCTATAAAGCACCGGGCCAGGTTCAAGGTGCTGGTTTTAACCTTTAAATTCCTTCACGGCCTGGGCCCTGCTTATCTGCAGGACTGCCTCACTCCCCATGTTCCCATGCGACCCTTGAGATTTTCCATGGGAGCCTTTTTGGAGGTTCCCCGGGCGAGGTGGCCACCGATGTTAGATCTTTTTCGGTGGCCGCCCCTGTGCTGTGGAATTCACTCCCAGAGGAGGCTCGGTTGGCTCCCACTCTCCTGCTGTTTCAGTTTGTATGTAAGACCTGGCTGTTCCATCAGGTTTTTGGTGAGGGGTAGGGGGAGGGGGGTTCCCCACATTATATTGTATTTTAAAATTGCTTAAAAAATCTTTTTTACTGAGTGTTGTTCGCTGCCCCGGGCTGCCCTGAGGGCAGGAGGGGTAGGATATAAATTTTAAATAAATAAATAAATAAATAAGGAGTGCATATTTATGATTTATATGACAAACTGGTTGTCACACCAAAAGAGCATCATGTGGTTCATGAATTCCGTTAGTCATAGGTGGACTGCCAGCATGATGGGGAAGAGCTCCAGGAAGGTGAGGTCCTTGGTGACCCCAGACTTAGTCCGTTCAAGCAGCTAGGGGGCCGCCGCCCACCTGTCCTTGAAAAATACCCTGAAGCCAAAACCGCCAGCTGCGTCTGAGTGAACTTGGAGCTGTGCCTCCAGCAAACATTGGTCCCTCCAAAAACTAGTCCCATTGAATCCTGATAAAAAGTCTGCCCACATCTCAAGGTCTTCCTTCATTTCCTTGGTGAGCCTGATGTGATGGTAAGGGGTGGGTTGCCCTTAAGCTTGGCATAAAGGTGGGACAGGAAGGCCTGCCCTGGTGCCACCACCCTACATGCAAAGTTAGGCTCCAAAATAATGATTGGAGGTGGTGAACTGTCACCTTGGTTGCCCTTAGGCACTAGTCAACCTTGACCCAGAGGGATCTCAATTTGTCCTTGGGTAGGTGGGAGATGGCTGCCACCGTATCCAGTTCTATCCCCAAATATGTCAACCTGATGGCTGGCCCTTTCGTATTTTCTGGTGCAAGGGGGATGCCTAATTCATCCACCACCTGCTGGAATACCTATATGAGTTCCCAGCATTCCCTTGTGTCAGCCCATCTGATGAAGAGGAAGTCATCCAAATATTTGGTGACCTTCCCCACTTTGACCCGCTGCCGTACCACCCACTCGACTAGGGAGCTGAATCTCTCGAACGCTGAAAAAGCACCCCATTGGTATGTCCATATCGTAATAATAATGTCAATGGAAATGGAAGCTTAGTAGCTCTCCGGATGAAGCAGGAGTAGGTGAAAGGCGGACTTGATGTTGCACTTCACCAGAATGGTACCCTGGCCATAGTGCCTGACCAGAACCATTGACAAGTTGAAAGACACCTAGTGAACTGATGCAAGTTTCTTGGGTATAGTGTTGTTAACCGACCTGCCTCGTGGGTGGGAGAGGTGGTGGATCAATCAGAATTCACCCAGGGCTTTTGGGGGGACCACACTGAGTGGGGAAATCACCATGTTGGGAAAGGGGGTGGGGGTGGGAAAAGGCCGGCCCCCCTGTAGTCTACTCATTCCTTGTCAATTTTAGCCTGGATGATGTGTTCCTTCCCCGCCACAGACTTCAAGTTAGGGGCAACCCTATGCTGCTGGACATTAAGTGCTGGGATCCAAAAACCCTGTCTAAATTCCTCAATGACGTATCTAACTTCCTCCCAGTTGGGGTGCTCCTGAAGGGCCAGCTTGAGCTGCTCCATCCTAACCAGTGTTGGGGATCTTCCCTGAGCCACCTGCATTGCCTCCCCCATCCACCCCTTCCTGCGGACCTGTTATCTTGAACCGCCTTCCAAGCAGTGTAAGGTTTGTACCAGGTTCAGCAGCCAAAGGGGGCCATTAATATTTTATTAATCCAACTGGAGAAAGAGCTGGATTAATGAGAGGTGTGCAGGGGGCACCTTTTCTCACTTTAACAAGCTTGGGATAAAAGCTGCTATCAAAGAACAGAGAAAGATAATACCCACACTGCAGGGAGGTGTGTGCCTCGGATCAAGATGAAAATGAAAAAGATAAGAAAAATGTATTTTTAAGGGTCATGGGGCAAGGGAAGTTAGGGATATGGGCAATGCATGGGGTTTGGGGGTAACAGACTTCACTATCGGGACAGGGAGACACAACAGGAGTCAAGGATAGGACTGATGTGGCAGCAGCTGTTACCGCACCGCGATTCCATTCTGCCATTTTGGAATTGCCCACGCCACACCGCAGCTTTTCTGTGGACATTCCGCTAATTCCGCCAGCATTTTGCAAATTGCGGAATTGCGGAAAAATTGCAGAAACTGTTGGAAAACCACTGTTCCACTATTTTGTGGCACTGGTGGAATGGCGGAAGTAGCGAAAATGTCATGTTTCTGCTATTTTGCGAAGTCTGTGGGAGTAGCAGAATGAAATTAGCGGAACTGCGGAAGTAGCAGAATAAATCTAGTGGAATGAAAGCCTCTGCCACACCGTACCACTAATTGCGGAAACGCTGTTTCCAGCAGAAATAGCTACCACTGCGACATTCCGCTACAGCCCTAGTCAAGGATGAGGACAAGAACAAGGACTGTCACGGGAAAGGGAACAAGACCAGACCAGGAGGAAAACAAGACATGAGGGAGACAAGGTACAACTAGAGGGAAGCAAGGGCAAGGACAGAGAGGGGAGCAAGACAAGGACTAGACAAAACAGGAAGCGAGGCAAGAACAAGGCAAGGGCTAAGAGCAGGACTGGGGCCAAGACTGGAAAAGAGTGTATGGGACAGAAGAAAGACAAGGAGTGAGCAGGGCAAGATAAGGAGTGCAAATGAGCTGTTCCACCCATCTTCCTGTTATTATCAGCATATCTTTTACACTTGCTGTCAGCCAACCAGGAAGCTGGGAGGCAGACAACGTCTGAAGACAGATGGGGTGGGAGCAAGACGCGGTGGGGATGAGACAAGGGGGGAAATGGCTGGGCTGGTGAAAGGGTGAGGCAGTGGCACTGATGGGCTGGCCACCACTTCAGAAACCAGGAGCATGGAGGCTCACAGCTGAGGCTTGACGTGTGTTTAAGAGAATTAATTCTTTAGTGTTCTGAAAGGGACTGTTGCTATTTCTATCTGTGATTCTCTGAGTGTCTATAAACACACAATAAGCAAAAGCAACCCACTGAAACCATATCTTCTTAAGCCAACCATCTTATCCTCAACACACCACAAAAGCAGCAGCAAGGAATTCCACTTGTCCCCCAAAACATGGTTCACTTCATATCTGTTGCACCCCCTTCCCATGTGTCACAGTCTCCTAGTCCACCCCCAGCCCCACTGCCCAGTCAGACTCCCAGTGTCCCCCCCACTCCCCTCCCCCATGTCTCTCAGTGCACCCACTCCCCCCACTTAGGATTGCCATAGATGCAAATTTTAGAGGGCACTTAGGAGATGTACAGGTTTCAGGGCTGCCTTGGTTCCAATACAGCCCTGCAACCTGCATATCTCATAAGTGCCCTCTAAAAATTTGCATCTATGGCAACCCTACCCATGCACCATTGCCCAGCCAGACTCCCCAAGTCCCCCCACTCCCCCAGTGCACCCCACTCCACACCACACCCTCCCCCATGTCTCCCAGTGCACTCCCTACTTTCTCCTCTGTTCACAAGGAAAGCAAGGCGAGGTGTGGAATCATGCCAGATCTCAGACAAACTGGATAGAAAAAAGAAGCAAAATACTTTAGATGTTTACATTTTGAATGACATTTTTAATTTTGCTTCTTTGTGGACTTCTCCCCCCAAGGAACAGGTCCAAGACCCTCCCAGTTCCCATGCCATCACTCACCATTATCCAGAACCCTCTTCATTTTCATGCTCTCCTCAGCTGCCTGTAGTTTTCTAGGGTAGGCTCCCAGTCCCCAGACAGCCAAATGCCTGTCCAAGCAAACAGACACTTTTTAAAAAGTCTGGCCAATTGCAGGGCTGCATTGCAAGCAAACCAGGCCCATTCAGACCAGCATCCCTAGTAGCTACACCCTATTCCCAACAGCCAAACGCCGGTCCAAGCAAACAGGCCCTTTTTTAAAAGTCTGGCCAGTTGCAGGGCTGTATTTCCAGCAAACCAGGCCCATCCAGACCAGCATCCCTATAGCTACACCATCAAATGCCTGTCCAAGCACACGGGCCCTTTTAAAAAACTTTGGCCAGTTTCAGGGCTTCATTACACGCAAACCAGGTCCATCCAGACCAGCATCTCTAGTAGCTACACCACCAAACACTTGTCCAAGCACACAGGCCCTTTTTAAAAAGTTTGGCCAGTTTCCGGGTTGCATTGCCACCAAACCACGCCCATCCAGACCAGCATCCCTAGTAGCTACACCACCAAATGCCTGTCCAAGCACACAGGCCTTTTTAAAAAACATTTGCCTGTTGCTGGCCTACATTGCAGGCAAACTATTTTCCAGCAGCAGTGAAACAGCAAAGTGAGGAACTATTTAAAAAAAAGAGTAGCCACGACCAGTAGACCTACAAATTGACAAAATGGCCTCTCTACTAGAGAGGCAGAGGCCATTTTGTCTCTACTCACAACATCCCACCAAACTTCAAAGTGCGGGGCCATTTTAAAATGTAAGGAACATTCCAGCAAAAATTGGATTGGAAACCCTTCCTCCATCCAAGTCCCTAGGTACCCCACTCAGAAAACAGAAGGCAGACAATATGTGTGTAAAAGAGGAAAGGTACCAATTTTAACTGAGAAAAAGTAGCCATGGCCAGTGAGGCCCCCTAAAATGGCCATGGCTTTGCACATGCTTGGGGGAGGAGGGGGGAAACCTACCATTGCCCTGGCTTTGCCTACCATTGCTCTGGCTCCGCCCCTATACCAGGCTCTGCCCCTAGGCTTGCCAGCCCGCTGGCGGCAAAGCCGCCAGTGGCAGGTTGAAGCCACCCACTGCCCCACCAGCCTCCAAACACACCAGCCACCACTGCCTCCTCTGAATGCCTTTGTGCCAAACTCTAAATATTGAATATGTGGACACAACCGACAAATCATAGGGAGCAGATGTAAGCAGTGTGATAAAGATACAGTTTCTGCTGAATGAGGCAGCTCCATATGACACCCAAGACAAGCCTTTCTACCAAACAAAATATTTGTAGGCCTGAAATGACAATTCATGGCAAATGCTGTTTTCATTGGAAAGAGGCCATTTGCCTTCATTGGTGCGACATGGAAACTTACTGGCTTTTCCACTATTTTTGTCATTTGTTGTTATTTTTTGCGAGTTGAAAAGACTCCAAGCCCCTTGTGTGTACATCAGGGGCTGTGGAGATGCAAAAGTGCAGGCTAAGTTCTGGAAATTGCCATAAAAGTGCTGTGAAACTGTTGGGAAAGTTCGGGAAAGTGACAAAAATTAATGGAAAATGACAACATTGCTTGAAAATGATGAAAAATTGTAGGGGCTGATATTGACAATGGCAGAAGTGTGGAATCACCAGATACCGATGAAGTACTGACAAACACTTGCAAGTGTTTTTGAAATGTCAGTATTTCCCTGTGGAACAAGAATGCTTGCTCTTATTTCAACCCTAAATATTTGCATTTCAGTCACTATCTAATTGTCAAAAACATGCTGTACGACAAGGTCCAGGTCCAGGATGAAGACATGACAAGATCAGGGCTGGAAAGCCAGTGCAGGATCAGGACCAAGACAAGGAAGGTAGTGCAGGATTGGGCCCATTGACTTCAGGGCAAACTGGGGGCTGACACACAGACATGGGGGAAGAGAGACACATGATCGGCAACATCTCAGGCCCCTGGTCGTATTGTGGCCTCTGTGGTTGGTTGAGGATGCCTGCCTTGAATTCCCCTGGGTTTCAGGGTGGTGACGATGGAGAGGGTGTTCTTGGTGGCCACTCCTAGGCTGTAGAATTCCCCTCTGATGGAGGCCCACCTGGTCCCAGACCTCCCCTCTTTCCGAAGACAGTGTAAGACCTGGATGTTCCTCTGGGTCTTTGGAGAGGGAGACGGGTGAGGTGGTTTAAGGGAGGGGGGATTGGTTCTGCTCTTTTATTATATTTTTAGTGTTTTTAATTAATTTTAAATTGTGAATTATATTTTATTTATGAATTTTTGACTCTGTGTGTGAGCGGCCTCGAGCTGCTCTGTGAACAGGAGGGTTGCAGGATAAAAGAAAACGGAAACAAATAAATAAATAAATGAATAAATAAATAAATGATTGACAGGAAGACTAGGGATGGGCGAACAGATCGCGGTTCGGTTCGTCCGTTCGGTTCGTTCACTGGGTTTGGGATTCGGCCGGTCAGTTCAGCTGTTCGGTTCGGTTTCGGCCATTCGGGAAATGTTTTTATATGGGTTTTTTTATATGGCTTTTTGGTTTTTTATTGGGTTTTATATGGTTTTTTGGTTTTTTATTTGTTTTTTTGTTTTTTATATGGGTTTTTTTTAATTAAAATTTTTAATCTAATATTATATCTATCTATCTACACTAAATCTAGCTGCTATTAACTATTCTAAATGCTATGAAGTAAATGGATTATCTAATAAGTACACAGGCCTTCTGCTACAAACACTCAAACTAAATCACTAACGCTATCTCTATCACTAAGCTAACTCCTACAACTGTCTACTGTCCCTAATCTATCTATCTATCTATCTATCTATCTATCTATCTATCTATCTATCTATGGGATGTGGGGAATCACAAACATAATAAGGAGGGGTACAAAACTGAAATGAAACTTAAATCAATCTAATAATCCTACTCTAAATGAAAAAACAGGGGAAGGGAAGGGAATCTAGGATGAAATATATGGGAGAGGGAAAGGATTCAATGGAGGCGGGAGGGAGGAAGGAAGATTGAACACAGGGAACACAGGGAGGGGTAAAAACAAAAAATAACCACTAAATCTATCTAAGCTAAGCTAAATAAATGAA
>QEPC01000531.1:10125-70863 GCA_003113815.1 Sphenodon punctatus | reverse complement strand
CTATATATTTATTTATACCACCCTGTCTTATTAATATGTTTTATATTTGTATTTTAAATGTTTTAAATTGTTTTATTGTTGTTAACCGCCCCGAGCTGCTGTGCAGGATGGGGCGGTATAAAAATCTATTAAATAAATAAATAAATAAATAAATATCATCCAGATATATACACTCCAGCTCCTCTCCATCTGAAGTGCCAGCTGTCCCATTGCTCCAATCTTCCCAATCCCCATCATTCTTGGTGTCCAACCACTGGCTTTGATCCCATGCCCGGAGATCTTGTGTCTTGGGAGGCAATGGTCATGATCTGTGAGCGTTATTTTGCCCCCTCCGATTAACAGATGTAGTCAAGGTCACTGCTAAAGAAGCACCAGCCCCCTGTGCCAAGTAGGTCTTTACCTTGCGATGGGCATCCTACATCATTGCGGAAGCGTCAAAATCTCCATAGGCCTCCACCTCCTGGTACGAAGCCCATTCCCAGGAAGCAGGGTGCTCCATTGGGTAGGGTTTGGGGGAGTACCTCTAGGGTGCTCCAAACAACCAGCTAGGAGTTTGTTATACAAAAGCAGGTTTGTTATGGTGGGAGCAATCTGTCAGGGGAGTAGGGGTGAGGGAACCTATAGCTAGGGGACAACTGTCAAAAAGGTCCAGGGTACCCAGATAAGAAAAACCTCTCAGCACAGTCTCTTGGTGTTTCGAGACTGCTCTCATCCTTATAAGCTGGGGAACCCAACTTCAGAATGCACGGATCATCATTGAGGTTACAGAAGCAAGAGAGAGTGAGAGAGAAACTCCAGGAGTAAAAGAGGGAAAAGAAGTTCTGAAGAGCCACAAGAGGGAATATCGGATAGAAGGAGGGAGGCAGGGGACAGAGCAAGAGGGAAGCAAGACACAGAGGGAACACAGGCTAAGGGGGAATAAGGTAAGGCAGGGCTACAAGGGGGAACGCCAAGCACGGGGTCTGCCAGGAACAGCAAGGCCCTGGGGGGAAACAAGACCAAGCAGGGTTATAGGGGAACAAGGCAATGAGGAAGGTGAATCCAAACAGGGCAACAAGGAACACAGGACTGCGGGAAAACAATGCATGGCTATAGGGGAACAAAGCTATTGGGGGAGTGAGACCAAACAGGGCAACGAGGGAACACAGAGTTAACCAGACAGCAACACAGACAATATTCACTCATACCAGGACACTTACCAGGTTACACACAAAGGAAGACAAGAACTATAGTTATAATACAGACAACAAGAAGGGGAGGAGGTGCAGGATCCATAGGGGTCACACATACAACAGATACCCAACAAGTACACAGGGGTCTGGGGAAGAGAGGGAGACCCCCTAGACACAAGGTAGGGTGCACAAGTATTCCACACTGGCTTGCTCTCAGGGGGTAAGAGCAGTTGCTCCCCCAGCTTCCTGTGGCCACACTATGGTTTAAGTGCTACCTTATGGCCAATCAGGAAGCTGGGAGGCAAGGCTAGGGGGGAAAGGGTACAGCTGGGGAAGGGTGTGGCAACACAGGGGATGGAGACATGAAGGAAGACACAGGAAAGAATAATGGGCTGTTAATGCAGCCCTAGATAGCACCAACCCTTAAGGCGGTGCTCTTCAATCCTGCAGGACTGGTGGTTCAAGACCCAGCCCTGACAAACAGGAAGGATGGTGACCGGATCGACAGGGAAGAGGGAGAGGAAGGATGAGGAGTTCAGTTTTAGCCATGTTGAGTTCGAGTTGACGTTGAGGCATCCAGGTAGAGATGTCAGAGAGACAGCTGGTGAGGCGAGCTTGAATAGATGGAGAGAGAGAGGGAGTAGAGAGATAGAGTTGAGTGTCATCAGCGTAGAGGTGATATTGGAAGCCATGGGAGGCAATGAGTTAACCAACTTAATCTCCTTTGACAAGATAACTGGTTTGAAGGATTAGGGGAATGGAGTAGATTCCCCTAATTTACAGGGACAGGGTATAGATAGAGAAGAGGAGAGGGCCAAGGACAGAGCCTTGGAGAACACCAACCGAGAATAGAAGGGAGGTGGAGTTGGCAAAAGACACATTGAAGGAGTGGTCAGAGAGGTATGAAGAGAACCAGTCGAGGACGGAGCCACAAAAGCCAAGGGAGTGAAGTGAAACTAGCAAGAGTGAGTGGTCAACAGCATTGAAGGCAGCTGAGAGGTCAAGGAGGACAAGAATGGAATAGATGAGATTAGATTTAGCCACAAGAAGATTATTGGTGATCTTAGTGAGAGCAGTTTCGGTAGAGTGAAGGGGGTGAAAGCCAGTTTGGAGGGGGTCAAGGGAGGAGTTGGTGGACAGGAAGTCAAGGCAGTGGGAGTAGACAACACGTTCAAGAAGCTTGGAAGCAAAAGGAAAGAGTGAGACAGGATGGTAACTAGAAGGGTCAGAAGGGTCAAGAGTGGATTTTTTGAGGATAGGAGAGACAGTGGCATGCTTGAAGGCAGATGGGAAGGAGTCAGTAGAGAGGGAGAGGTTGATGATGTGCAGGAGGGAAGGGGTGACAGTGGGAACAATGGAGGTCAGGAGGCCCAAGGGGATGAGGTCAATGGGGCAAGTGGAAGGGTTGGAGGAGGAGAGCAGGGAGGAGATTTCCTCAAGGGAGGTGGGAGGGAAGGTGGACAGGAGAGAAGGAGGAGGGAGAGGGGAGGAAGTAGGAAGAGGAGAGGAGTGGGAAGCGATGTCGAGGCGGATCTTGTCTGTCTTGGAGGTGAAGAAAAAAGCAAGATCCTGAACAGAAAGGGAAGAGGGAGGAGGAGGACAGGGCGCCTTGAGGAGGGAGTCAAAGGTAGAGAACAGGCGACGAGGGTCCCGAGAACAGGACTCAATGCGTGTGTCATGGGGATGTGGGGGCAACACACCCATTTGGGGGAGATAACCCACCCATTTGGGGGAGATAACTCACATTTTTGGGGATATGTGTGGTGTGATGTGAAGGGTTAAACAGATTGTAAGCTCAGTTACAGCAAGATACTGAAACCAGTTGCCAGAGTGGGGGGAAGAGATTCCCTTTGTCATGGCAAGTGGGTAGTTTGTTGCCAAGCAATGACCAGGTAACCTTCCCAACTTGATAACCATAACAATGGCCAGGAGAAAGAGTAAGTGACCTAAGGCATCCAGCGAGGAAGAAGAAGGAACTTCTTCTTCAAGAATTAACTCTCTTCCATCTTGACTTTCAACGGGTTAACAGCTCAGGAGAGGAGCTGCTGCATATTGCAAACTATGGACTAATGACTTGGCTATGAACTAAGATTTAACCCGGTCTTCAACATCAAGGCCGAGACAGCAACTGATGGACCAGTATTGCACCCTTAGGGTAAGGGGACAGTCAGGGAATATCAGTGGATTTAGAATGTGTGTATTTTATGTTTGATTTATTGACTTGCACTATCTGATCAACAGCCTTGTACTTGTATGTAATCAATATATGTTTTATAATCAAGCCTAGCATGCTTGTGTTGTTATTTGGCCTTGGGGAATTCACTTGGGGGTACTCCTATCTAGGTGTGAGCCTAGACGAACCTTTATCATATAAGACAACCCCACTGCAAAGTCTTCCAAGCCACAGGTGGCCAGAGAACGTTCTCTGCGTTACGGCTGGGCTGGGAGATCAAAGGGAGGCTTGGCTAGGGGTGCGGACCTCTGAAAGCTCCCTGATTGCAGTGAAGGTTTTCTGATCACTTGGGGACCCACACGGGCACAGGCAACTGGGTTGTGGCTGGCCTGGTGGGCAAACGGGGGGGCAGCCTCTAACGAAGAGAGGGCCCCAAACCCATCCCCCCGGTGACAGCGCGAGGCGTAGTAATTCTGTCTGGCGAGGGAGACAGCATAAGTAAGGGAGGAGAGACAGAATTTGAAGTGAAGGAAATCAGCATGAGAGTGGGATTTGCGCCACAGGCGTTCAGCAGCATGGGTGCAGGAAAGGAGGTGGCGGATACTGGGGGCGAACCAAGGACGGGGCTTGTGGGAGAGGGCAGGGCAGGAGGAGAGGGGGGCAAGGGAGTCAACAGTGGAGGAGAGAGAGGAATTAAAAGCAGAAATGACAGAGTCAGGGGAGGAAGAGGAGAAGACTGAGGGGAGAAGGGGGGAGAGAGAGGAGGCAAAGTCCAGGGGGTTAATGGCCTGCAGGTCATGGAAGGGACATGGAGAAGGGGAAGAGGAAGGGGGACAGTGGGAGACATTGAAAGAGGCAAGGAAGTGGTCAGAGATGGGATGAGGATTGAAGGTGAGATCAGAGACAGAGCAGTTCCTAGAAAAGATGAGGTCAAGAGAATGGCCGTTAGCGTGGGTGAGGGAGTTGATCCAAAGGTGGAGGTTGAAGGAGGAGGCTAGTGAGAGGAAGCAAGAGATGGAGGGCTGAGAAGGGACATCAACGTGATGTCCCTTCCCGATGCATTGACTCACCAGTCTCTTCTGTTTCCTTGTTGAGGGTGGTGTCCATATCCTTGTTGCCTTTCACCTATTCTGGCTCATGAACCTGAAGCTTGCTGTCCAGTTCGAGGGATACAGGTGGAGGGTCATGGTCTCTGCCTTTTCCTCATCTGTGGACGCCAGCTCCAGGGCTAGGACGGACACGACATGGTTCTTCTGGGCAGGCATGCCATCCCACAGGGTGGGTGGAAGTGAGTGGAGCTGGGGTGGGTGGGGTTGGCACAGGAGGTGGGGGAGTGTTATCCACCCATTGCTGCACCCTGGGGAAGGCACTTCCACAGATGTGGGAGGCTGCTGTCTCCCCATCTGTGTTCAGGAACTGGTCTAGCAAAATCTATATATGGTGGTGTTTGCCTTTCAGCTGGACTTTTTGTTTGTGGCCAGACCTTCATTTTTTCACTTGGTTGTCTTTGTACCCATGCCTCAGGTCCTTTGCCGGCTGCTGGCATTGGGCCATGTCCCTATTCTACCCCAGCTCTGCCATCTGCTCGGAGATATGCTGGAATATTGACTCATTCCTACAGCATCTCTGTCACGAAGGAACATAGGGTCACACATGTGTGGTGCTGGCCTACACGTAGGCTACAAGCCTAGTAGATATGTAAAACTGGAGGTCAAACATGGATGTAATGTTGAGAACTGACAGCTTAGTTCATGTAATTATATGCTGTTAACTGACAGTTGGGAAACTCCAGGAAGTGTAGACATTTAAAGAATGTGTATTTGGGAAGCCTAGCCAGACAGAAACCCATTTGCTTGCAAATTAAGCTTCCTGTTTACCTTTTTGCCTGGGTTGCCTATGTGAGCAAACACACAAGCTCATGAGCGGGAAAACCCAAACAAAGAGACCATGAAAAGGTATTTAAAGGGAGACGAGACAAAGGAAGACAGAGCCATCTTGAGCAATCTCATGTGCATGATGGATCCTGTTAGCCAGCAAGGCTGGAAGACATGCACTGAGACCAGGACTTTGATTTCTAACCTTAAGAACTGGAACCCGGACAACATCACCAAACTGGCTGTGTATGGACTGATTCTATGGACCTTTATAGGGTAAGATTCTTACCTAGGAACTCAACCAGTATAGATTAGGAATGCATTATATTTACCTTTGATTTCTAGTTACCACTCTGTATCAACTATCTTGCTTATGTAATCAATAAACCTTCTTCTTATCTTTATGAAGAAGTGTCTGTGTCTAACATTGGAAACACAACAAGCTACAAGAGTTTTCAAGCTCTTGGGACCCCAGAAAGAAAGAGTCTGTAAATGGGAAGGATTGGGCCCTTGGGTGACAAAGGGGTTGTTCCTGCTGCAGGATTGAATCGGCCAGAGAGAAAAACTGATTCAAGTGGGCTGTAAGCGAGGGAAACTGAGTCACTCAAACCTGGTAAAGTGGGGGTGCGGACCTCCAAACCGTGACAATCTCATGAGCTGCAGCTGTGCATTTTCATCACCCCAGAGGGTGATGAAAGCCCTGGTCTCCTTCTCAGATCAGGGCACGCCCCTCTAATAGGTAGGTGGGAGGGATCTGCAACATGCTGTGCTGGGGACCACAATGTTGATGCGGTGGTGGCAGGGTTGGTGCTTGCCTGTGAAGATAATAAAGGACACATTCCTCCTCCTTAGTAAGCAACCATTGCCTGTCTGCTCTGTGACTGCATCCCCTCTGGTCCAGGGGGTTTGGCCAGCACATTGGACCGGTAGCTGTCCTCCATGGCCTGTGGCTTCTGTAACTGCCTTTTCTTCCTTTAGTTTTTGGGGACGCTAGGCTTGTGTATGTGCATGTTTCACACTATTATTGCCCAACACAGGTTTATATTTTGCATGTGTATCCTTTAAGGGCAGGGAACCATGATAGATATGATCACTCTTGAGAACACTCTAGGCTTTCGATCTACGTGGATCTCTATGTTGCTGGCAGACCTGGCCACGCACAGCGGCTGTGCACGCCCCAGCACACAGGAGTTGGTCCTATGGGCAGCCGTTGCCCTGGTTTTACCTGGCTTTGCCTGCATGGCAGTCGCCATTTTTTCCGGGTTGACACCATGTGGATTAGCCCTGGGGTAGCCCTGTTTGGCGACTGTGTGATAGATGAGCAGGTGGATCCGGGGCTATTGTGGGCTAATGTGGGGCAATGTCTTGACTGTTATCCTAAGTTAGACTCTTCAAGTTAGAAATAGGAAAACACCTATATAATAAGTAAATTGGGTATTTCAACAGCAATAATGTATTTAAAAAAACACCTCAGTTTATGATGTGCTTGTGTATAAACCAGAAGCTATTATATGGATGCACAATGGGATTATGTAATCTAGAAAGCATTTTTTTAACCTCAGTTTTTTATTTGATTTCTTCCAAAATTTCAGTAGCACAGCTTCGCTTTTAAAAATAGCTAAGGCTTTAAAAGAGAACTATGCCTAAAATGCATTGGCTTTTATCAAATAAAATATCTTTCCATAAAGTGCTCAGATTTTGGGAGGATTTTTTGCTTGTAAAATATGATTGCTTGGTTCCAGCGGGGGGAAAAAATGATTGGATGGTTGACTTTTTGAGTTAAATACAAAATAAATAGCCATAAATACACAAAAAAATTACACAGAAAATTAGAGCTCATCCCCAAAATTTAATTAAAACACGCTGCCAGTTGCTTGGCATATCTTCTATGATATGAAAGTTAATATGTCTTTCTCCCTTTTAGTGGAATCTTGACTTCTCTATAAGTCTGTTCTTGCCACCATAAAACCGCAACTAAAGTAGTAGTGTTGGAGTACCAGTCATTCACCAGGTTTCCACTGTGCTTGGCAGTGTACAAACACAGGACAAGAAGATGGTCTCTGCCCCAAAGATCCTACAATCCTACTCTGCAAACCAAACTCACTTGAAAACCATGGGACTAACATAATTGTGTAATAGGCAGGCAAGGAAATAATGAGACAGTACTGGCCAGCATGGTCTTGACGCCACAATATGCTCACTGGGTAAAAACAAATTTAACACGTTTGTTGCTGGGCTGCCAGATGTTTTCTCGGACTGACCTGATTGGGCAAAGCAGACCAAAGCGTGTTCGTACATCTGTTCCTGCTGGCCCAGATTGAGTCTGCTGTGGCTGGCTGCCATGGCTGCCCATCATGGGGGGGAGGGGACTCTGGTTGCAGTGTGTGGGCAGGGGCAGGTGGCTGCACATTTGTGTCTCTCCACACCAGTTGAGTCCCAGCTGCCTGAATGCTTGTTCATGGTCCGACGCAGTCTGGACTGTATCCACAGTAGCTCCCTGACCTGAACCGGGTCAGGTTGGTGCTGCAGGCACAGTCACTTCCATTTTTACCCACAGTTGTCAGGTTTTTCACAGGTATTACAGTAACGTTTTAAGGAAAGATGTGAAGAAGAACAATGAAGTGGCTTTGCAGAAGCTTGCATGATAAAAATGTGTAGCATGCCAGTATTATTTATTTATTTATTTTATTTATTAATTACAACATTTGCTGTCCCGCCCCCTCCTGCCAAAGGCAGCTTGGGGCAGCGTACAATATAAAAACACAGAAGACGCTGTTTATATCAGGGGTGGGAAACCTTTTCCCTCTTGCAGACTGGATCTACACTACCCATAGCTCTTTGGGCTGGATTCTCCCACAGGGGCCGGGACAGGGCATGGCTGTACCAGGAATGCTGTGGGCTGGGACCCTGCTCCTTACACAGTACCCTGCAGGGGGGCATAGCAGTACTGGAAATGTTCTGCACAGAGCATTCTGTGGTGGCAGAGGCCTGGCCTGGAGCATCGTCCCTGAAACTGGGCAACGTCCTCCTTTCCTGCATTCTACCTTCAGGCTGCTGGGAAGTGGATGACAGACTGGGAGTTTGGGGGAGCGAGGGGAGCCATGCACAGGAAGTGGATGGACCACAGGCTGGAGTTTCCCCATCCCGAGCTTATATGCTCCTGAAGGATAAGAATCCTAGCTGAATATGGACATTTTAGTTGTTTTTTTTCCTGTATAGTTGTACATTTTCATCACAAAGGCACAACAAATTGTGCATATATTTTGGGTACATATTTCATGATGCCCCAGACATTTGCTGTGTGTTTGTTTAGATTCCTTGAAATGCTCACAAATGTAAGCATTCTGGTTTAACTAGACAATCCAGAGGCCCACAGAGGCGGAATCATCTGTGCTAGTTAGAAAGTATTGCCCAACTTAGGGATTGTTGAGATGCAGTGAAAACTGCGTATTGTCAATAAGGCTAAAATTATCATCTCATGTCCGCTTTCTCTTGGCAGTTAATTGATTTTAAAATTATTTGTTGTGTGAGAGGGAAACAAATTGCTCTGTCCATCTAAAACTAAAAGCTAATCTATTAGAAAAAAATATAAGTTTTTGGTTCTTTTGTTGACCATAAACAAATATAATTCCTGACTTTTTCAAACTTTAGTTTTATTAAGCAACTTAGTATAGGACTAGTTTCAGCAGATCAGCACAAAATTTTCTTAATTTCATTACAGGCTGTAAATTAAAATTAATGAGGCTGACAACCACAATTAACAATGAAAAATGCAGATTGTTATAATTACTTAAGCAATAACATTGCTTTACATAGAAGACTTAAGGTGCTCCACAAATTATTTACAAGTGTTACATAAAACACAAAAAATGACAATTTCAATTTATTTTGTCAGTATAAAAAACAAAAATCCTTACTAAAACCTTTCTCATTTGGGAATCTCTCGCCATGCATAATTAAGCAAATTTGATTGCAATTAAGCCTGGCTTCTACAGTGGAGTTTTAATTAATGCAAATCTGGCATCTACATCTATAAGATTAATTTTAGTGAATTAAAAGAAAACAACAAAGCACATTTGGAAGTGTAGTTGTATTGTTGAAAGGACAGAATGCAAAAGTGGGTTATTTTTCAGCTTTCCATGTGGATAGCCTTTGACTTAGACTTTAAGGGGGGATATTTTATTCAGATTTGTTGTTTTCCTTTTAATGCATTATTAAACAGGATCATCAAAATTATACAAAGCATTTTCTGAGAGATGTCTTAAAATGCAATTATGTACATTTAGAAGAAGAAACGAACTATACAATAGGCTAAGGAGGGAGAGCAACGTTTTATTGTGTAATATTTCCTTTAATATTATTACCACAGTTTCTCTCTTCTTTGCAAGGGATAGCCTCAGCATCTCTCAAACATTTATAGAAACATGTCATTGCTTTTGGATGCTCTCTTTCATGAGGGCATCACCTTTTAAGCACATATTTATCATATGTGCTATAAGAAAACACCCAGAAAACCCTACTGCATACACACAAACCAAATATAAACGTGTATAAAAATATATTAAAAATGTATAAAAATGAAAAAAAGAAAAAATGTATAAAATGAAAAAAAATATTTATGTAAATGTATCATATCCATGCACAATATGTAATCTCAATAAAATATAAAACCCTTCCATTCAACAGCAAACACATCTAATCATCAAATTAAAAACTCTGACACCCTACGCGTTTTGGGTAGGCACCCTTTGTCAGGAGTATCATTTCAAAAATAATAATGGCGTCTTGACCAAAAACAGGGCTCAAAAATTCTTATGTGGGGAGCTGCTCGCAATCTTGAATTCTCTTTCTGGAGCAGACCTCTTGTATCTTCTTATCTGACTGCCTTAGCTAAATGTGTAGGGTGTCAGAGTTTTTAATTTGATGATTTGATGTGTTTGTTGTTGTATAGAAGGGTTTCATATTTTATTGAGATTACATATTGTACATGAATATGATACATTTACATAAACATTTTTTCATTAGTAAATATTTTTATGCACATTTGTATTTAGTTTGTGTGTATACAGTAGTTTTTTGGGGGGTGATTTCTTGTTTTTCTGCTACTGTGGTTCGTGTAGTTTTTCCTTTTGGTTGCTTGTCATGTGTGCAATAAACAATAGTATGGCATGATGAACCATTACTAAGTGCAATAGGCATTGCATTAATAACCACTATCACTTTGTGGATACGTAAAACTACATAGCCTATTCTGTTTCCACTAACAATTTTCAGAGGACATTCATTGTATCTATTCAGTTACTTATCTAGTCACTTGAGAATAGCAAAGTATGGAGGAAGATGCATCCCATTCAGAGGTTAGGTTAGGTGGGGGGACTAGCAGTCTCTTGATTAATTTTGCTCCATCTCATCCATCTCCAGTGACCATTAGCTAGTATTTTCTTTTTTTAATGTCTAATATATCTAATTACAAAGGTATGGGGAGGAAGGTTTTCTCTTGCATTTACCGAAAGGAAATTATAGGCCTTTCCTGATGGACTGAAATAATTTTATTTTTTTGGGGTGGAGGGGGCGGAATCTCTGCCAAACAAAATTTAATTAGGTCATTATTCATAATTCAAAAGAAAATAATGCAGGAAAAGGTTCAGAGAATGTGCAAGACAGGGAAGAACTTTACTTAATTAAAAGGGCACTGCCATATGTCTCCCTATAGGGCTGGACTAAGCTCTGCATTGCTGTACGCTCCAGCATAGGAGACCCCAGGCTCAGGGGGCCCATGTTAAAATGTACTCTGAGTTCTACAGGACCCATTGCTGCTGCATAAGTCCTTACTCCTGCTGCATAAGCCCTCCCCAAGCAGGTGCCACATCTGGTAAGGTGGGGATGAATGGTGGAGAGACAGCAAGCAGATGGGCCAAATGAAGCAATTCTGGTTGAGTGGAGAGCAGGCCAGACTGACAGGGGAGGGATGGGGGAGCAAGTGCTCTTTTAGCAAAAAGTAAGGTCTTACGCTGCCTCCAGAAGACGCTCAGGCTCAAACGAACCTCTCGGGGAAGGGAATTCCATAACATTGGGGCTGGTTTTGTGCCGTTTTATATGTATTGTGTTTGTTTTTGTAAGCCACCCTGAACCATCTGGAAAGGGTGGGGTAGAAATCTAAATAAAATAAATAAATAAATATACAGCCTACTATCCACCCCACCTCCCACTGTACCCTCACAGCTGCTCAAATACTGGGCAGAAGGTTTGCAGGATCTGAACCAAAGGAGCAGTTTGGATCCTGCAAATCTGCCAGATCTGGTTATCTGTCTGGATAGCCATTTCAGCCATACAAGCCTGGGGACCCACCCGCACCACCTGAAAATGTATATTATAGCTATTCCAGGGACAAATATTAGAGCTATGCCAGTGTGGCTAGTGTAGCAGTGAACCGATTCCAACCTAGGTATGTTGCTCCTAGAAGGGAGTAAGCAGTCAGGAGTGGGGCATGTGTGAACAATGGAGAATGCATGTGTGCCCAGGGCTGGCCTTACAATTTACGAGGCCCAGGACAAAGATAAAATATGGGGTCCCTGGTGGCCCCTTCCACATGGCTCCACCTCCTTGGAGGCACCCTCTGTGGGGCCCTAAAGTGT
Source organism: Sphenodon punctatus (assembly GCA_003113815.1). Classification (NCBI taxonomy): domain Eukaryota; kingdom Metazoa; phylum Chordata; class Lepidosauria; order Sphenodontia; family Sphenodontidae; genus Sphenodon; species Sphenodon punctatus. Next base: position 59,009 of record QEPC01000531.1, on the reverse strand, counting down.
GTCATGTTTGGAATCCTGATGAGAAGGAGTAGGGGCCCCACACCATGTCCTAGTGAAAACATGGGCCACTGAGGAGCCCCCAGAAAGAATGGGACCTTGGGTACTTGCCAGTCCTTTGTGTGCCTATTAAAATGATGATAGAAGGTTAGTTGTTTTGTTTTATTATTCTCTTGTCCCATATTTTTCCTGGTTTCCCCCTTTCCTTAATGTCCTTATTAGTTATATTTAAATAAGGCCTTTGGTTTTTATAATCTGACAAGTTGTGAGTAAAGGATCTTTCTCTCTCCCTCTCCCTCTCCCTCTCCCTCTCTGTAACCTGAGGTCACCACCTCAATTGGTGAGGGCCAAACCCTCATAGCTCTGTCAGAGAGGCAACAGAAAAGAGCTCAAAATAAAGGGCACTTTCAGATGTTATCATTTCAGGTCATAAGGCCGACCAGAAAATCTGCTGTGAATTGCTACATGGTGCTTATTTGAGACACGTGGACATTTCCCCTCTCTGTTGTCTCCCTTCCCTTGTCTCTGCTCTCTCTCTCTGCTGCCGGTACTCCATACTTTAGGAACTTTTTTACTACCTGCCAAAAAATAGAACAAAATGTATATAATATACCCGACTATTATTGGTTAGGATGATGGGCTGGGTTGAAACAGAGGGAATCATTGCAGAGGAGCAGGCGGGCTTTATGCCTCACCGTGGGACGATAGATCATATATTTGTCCTGGATCATCTGATTGGTAAACATCGGAAATTAAAGCAGAAATTGTATGTGGCTTTTGTGGATCTTTCCACGGCCTTTGACCTGGTGGATCGAGAATGGTTGTGGGGAGAAATGGTCAGGCTGGGACCAGACCCTAGATTACTCCAATTAATTCGTTCCCTTTACTCAGATACGGTTCTGAGAGTAAGGATAAATAATAAGGGAACCTTATCAGACAGGATTCCAACAACCCGAGGGGTAAGGCAAGGATGCCTTTTGGCGCCCACTCTTTTTAACATTTATGTTAACCCCATAATAGTGGCTTTGAAGGATCAAGGGCGATTTACGGCTCCAAAGATATTAAATAGGAAAGTGACAATATTGATGTATGCGGACGATACCGCTCTATTGTCTGTTTCCAGGCTGGGATTATTTCATCTACTACAAGAGTTTGGGGAACAGTGTGGTAAGCTATCCCTGAAGGTCAATTTTTCAAAAACTAAAATAGGGGATTTTGCCTTTAGATTCCAACCTAGGGCCTGGTTTATGGGAACTAACACACTGGAGCAAGTGCCTAGTTATAGATATTTGGGAGTGATATTCTTCCATACGGGGAATTGGTGGAATCATGCCAAGGGTTTAAAAACCCAGACTGCCAGAGAATCCTCCTCACTTATTAGGTTTTTTTATGGTAACGGAGGTGGTAATATAAAAATAGCATTAAAAGTATTGGAGGCTAAATTTATCTCAAAAATTATGTATGGAGCGCAGGTTTGGGCAGTTAAGGCTGAGATCGCAGGGACAGTAGACCCTGCAATAAATGGTGTGTTAAGAATGCTCTTGGGAGTCCCTAAATCTACGCCTATGGCAATCGTTAATTTGGAGCTAGGTTGGCGTACCTGGCAGACCAAATTAGATGTAGCTACGATAGTTTATTGGCATAAGTTAGTCCAACAGAAGGATTTAACATTAGCAGGCAGGTGCCTTTTAGAAAAGGAAAAGGGAGCATATATAGATCCTTGGTGGAAAGAGGTACAGAAGAAGATGGTGGTGCTAGGATTCTCTGCAGACGGTTTGCGGCAGATCCCCAATGTAGCCATCAAAAAACTGGTTAGAAGAAGGGGGAGGGATATAGCATACCAGTATGAAAGGGCTGCCGCCGCTTCTGCCCAGGCTTCTCCCTGGTATAGGTTGATCATGCCGAGTATAGAAGGGGCCAGTTACGTGCAATCCCTATCTAACATCAATCTTAGGAGGGCTTTCACATCTATACGCCTCCAGACTTTGGAGTCGGAAGTGCGGAGGGGGCGTTATTTGGGGATTCCTTGGGTAAATCGAGTTTGTCTATGTGGGCAAGCAGTGGAAGAGGTATTTCATGCACTCTTTGATTGCCCTATATATGAAGCCCCACGGGCACGTTTGGCTCAGAAGATACAAATACACCAAGAGGCTCATAGGAGGCAAAAATTTATCTTTTTATTTGGGGATAAAAACTGTGAGAGAACAGAGCTGGCTGCAACTTTTGCTTGGGAGATGATCAAATTGAGGAAATTATTTACCTATAATATCACCTCCGGAAAAGGTTATGATGGAGGGGGGGTTTGAGAGTATAGTGAATAATTGCTATTAAGGAGGTTGTCAAGGGGCCATCTTGGATTCTTTAAATTTATTGAAAGTAGGAGTATGGTTGTTGTTATGGAGGATACCCTAATACTGGATTGAATTGGGAACTGTTATATTATATAATGAACATGGTTAATATTTATAGTTATATTTTATGGAGTTTTTATGTTGTACAAGCTGTTTTAAATTATAGTTGAGGTTATTGGGTTGTATTTATTTTTATTTATTTTATTTTTATAATTTTAGATATTTATGTATCGGCCATGGTGGAAGCCAGTGCCTAATAAAGAATAAAGATAAAGTATATAATTGTTTTAAAGTGTTCATTTTTAATTTTATTAGGTACAATATGGGTATTATGCATTTTCTGCTAAGCTTCCTGTCTTTTCTGTAAATGTATTTTAATTTTTTTTAATCTATTTGCTTTTTGGCTAAAGCCATAAATAAACTAACTCCTAGATTAACTGTAACCAAGCTAAACATGTGTACCTCCTGCATCTCAACATTGGGTAAAATCAGGTATGACTTTGGCCCGCAGGCCACTGTCACAGAGTGGCAGTACATTTAGAGAGACCATTAATGTATCAGTTCAGCACTAACATTTTAGCAATCTCAGGTTGAAGGTGGCCAGATGCTGACCTAGGATATCTTGGGTCGTGTTGCTAGCTAGCTCAGCTCTCACCTCAGCATATAGGCAAAGTAACAGCACAGGCTAGGGCCCGCCTGACCAGAACAAAGCAAGCCACAGCAGGTTAGATTGTGTGGGTTTTTTGTTTTAATTTAACTTTATTTAGTTGAACCAGTCATGACAAGCAAAGGAGGTTACAAAGTACGTTTATGTCCCTAATTCCAGCACAGGACACTTATACAAATTTCCCACAACAGGCTCAGTCTTCCAAATTCCATATGATTATTGGATCACTCTTTGCTTTCTCTGTTTACTTTCCCCTGATTTTTAGAGATGTGTATAAATTGTGTTCAGGAAGTACCAGACAACTTAGCGATGTGTTGTGATGTGTGGTTTAACAATTTTATTTTTGTATTTTTGTATACATTTTATGTGGTTTTTGGCCAAGGCCATTAATAAATCAATCAATCAAATAAAAAAACCCATATGATTATCGACCACCCCCCAACCTCCCCAACCCTTGAGTATAAAACAACCATACCCCCAAATCATAATCAAGCAAATGAGCATATTAAAAAAATAATAATAATAACTCTCTCTGAACCTGCTGGAATACTCTAGACTATAGTCCTGAAAACATTCAGACCGCTGTGCAGTATACCTTACAAAACAAAACAAACCCAACCCCCACCTCAAAACCTCTTACAAGTCTCTCTGGAGGATGGGATCTTCAGGCTCTCCTGCCCATCCCAGATTCTTAAGACATGTGTAACACTTTGACCAAGTACCAAAAAAACTCTCCAAATCTCCCCCTACATCCTCAAGGACTTTCTCCATGGTCACCATCCAAACCTGTTGGTACCACTCAGACAGCAAGGGAGGGCCTATCGGACTTCCAATTGCAAGCTATTATGTTGCAACCTGCCAAAAATAGTTGGGTGCATGTCTTTCTGTGCACCTCCATTAAGGGGATTTCAGGGTAGAGGCCAAGGAGGGAAATCTCTGGTCGAAAAGGCACCACAAGTCCCATTGCCTCATTAACAAATGCGGACACTTTGATCCAAAAACTCTGTATCGAGACACAACTCCATAGACAGTGAAACAGACTACTCACTTCGCCACACCCTTTCCAGTATAATGGTGACATTGATCTGCTTATCTTGACTATTTTATTGGGGGTCAGATAGAGATGCAACGTGATCTTAGTTGCGTCTCTACCAGTGCCATAGATGTGGAGCATTTGTGCATATGAAGCCAAATTTTGTGCAGGTCTTTTTTTTCCAATTTAATCTGTAGGTCCTTCTCCAAATTCTTGATATAATTTAAGTGAGGCTTGGACCAAATCCCTTTGATTTCAGCATAAATTTGCGAGACAAGGCCTTTAGTCTAGAATGCAGCAAACAAAATAGATTCCAGTCCTTTGGACAGGCGTATATATCACTCCTGTTTCTTTTGGGAACCTGTAAAAAAGCTTTTCATCTGATTATACTGCTTGAAGTCAATTGGGGTCTGAACTGCTCTCTCAAGATCCTCCTCTGATTTGAACTGGTCATTTCGGAACAGATCTTTAGCCCTGAGTATCCATTTATGTTTTAGGACGCGAATGAGGGGTTGAGCTACGCCCTCTCTTTGGAAAGTCTCACAATCTATCGGAAAGAATGAGAACAGCCCTCCGCTCAATTCAATTCTGGTAGCACACCTGTTCCAGAGATTCCATGCCAAACCCACAAGATTTCAGATGTTACGCTGTCCCGATTCACCACAGTGGATTCCCAGCAGGGGTGAACCGAACAATCACCCCCCATGGTCAAAAAAAGCCCTGAACAGACGTGACGGGACCGGGACCATGGCAGAGAATCAGGCTGCCAGATCACGGCCCAGGGCAGTGCAACAGACATTACGCCGATCCTGGGCCAGGCCGTAGTCAAAGCATCTGGAAGGCGCCGGGACGGCTCGTCCTGGCTGCTGCTGTGTGCCCTTTAAATCTCCCTCCCCGGCCTGTGTTGTTGCTGTTGCCTGGCAGCGACGCTGTGTGCTTTGTCCCTGGCTGGGAATCATTTTCTTTGATTCTGTCTGGTGGTTGTCATGCAGACGTTACTTTTTGTTGGTTCCCGTCGGGAATCTCTTTGACCATGCTTTCGGAGATGGTCCGGAGGTGATCTCCGGAAGCATGGTTGATTTTGACCCCATGTGGATATTGACTGTGGTGAACATCTGGTGGCTGCCGAACAGATGTTCAGGGTGCTTTGGCCCTGCCGCAGGATTTAGCGTGGTTCACTGTGGTTGACTGTGATCTCGTAACGTCTGAAAATACCCGATGTCTCATGTCCAGGGGGCCCTGTAGTTTGTGTGTTATTAATGGCTCCCTCCAATCACAGACCCCCATCATCTGGGACTCTATGGGTAATTTCAGACATGATGGGCCCGGAGACCCACCACGCTGAACCATGGACCGGGATCCATTGTGGATCCTGGTCAGGAATCAGGCCGTCCATCCTTTAGATGTGCTGGCCTGATTCTGGAGGGGGATCAGGGAGGGGGCGGGGCTGCGCGGGGTGGGGGTAGGGTTGTACGGTGCGACGTGCGGCTGCACAACCCGCCCCCTCCGTGCTCCCCTAGCCACCTACCCTCTGGGAGACAGGCAGGCACAGTGGCCAATCTGGCCGCTGCACCTGATCCTGTCCCATGGTCAGGACCCCACTATCTGGGCTGACTGAAGGTAACAGATGTTACCTTCAGCCGATCCTGGATCATGGCCAATCCAACCACAGTTGGGGCCCAATCCCACCATGATTCTGGACCTCCGGGTGGCTGGAGGTCCAGAATCATGGTCATTGAGATTCCCACCAGGGATTCACTGGGGTGAACATCTGGCGGAAACCCCAACAGATGTTACGGGACAAACAGCCACCACAGGGGATTCACTGTGGTTGACCGTGGTCTCATAATGTCTAAAATTACCCTATGTTAACCCATTTAGCATCCTTCGGGGATAAGTACCAATATTTTATTGTCCGAAGGGCGGTCGCTCTATAGTATGACAATAAATCTGGGAAATTTAGTTCCCCTCTATGGCGGAGTGCATTAAGAATTTTATGACCAATTTGAGGGCGTTTACCAGCTCACACCCATTATTTTTTTTAACCATACCTCAATATCGTTAAAGAATTTAGATGGGATCTGAATAGGTAGCACCGGAAGAGTTTAAAAAGCTTAGGCTAGCCTACTTCAAACTAATGAGGGCCAAGCGAACCAATTACTATAATAGGATGTGGGAAACTATGGCAACGGACATAGCAACGGGGAACTCAAGCAGGTTTTGATCTACCCTAAACGCTACTATTAATCCAAAAAGCAGAGTGGGCAGTCAAGGATTTCTCCCCTTCAGTGGGAGTCTTTCTTTGCTGATTTATATGAATATCGGGAGTTGGCCCTGGATGATTTGGCCACTACGGGAGGAGGTGGGGGAGGTTGTCAGTGATGGAGCGATGAGTTTTTGGAGGCCACTATCGCTAGTACTATATTGGCCCTCAATGGGGGCCAGGCTGTGTGGCCAGATGGGGTTACAGCCAAGGTGCTTCAAGCCGCCCCTAGGAGGTGGGCCCAGCTCTTGTCCATACTATTCATCATGGCAGCCAACACGGGCACTATTCCCTCATCCTGGTTAGTTAGTTACATAGTGCCCATATACAAGAAGGGCCAGCCCCAGGATCCCTCTTGCTATAGGCCTATTAGCCTGTTGTCCACCGTAGGCAAACTATATGCCAAATTTCTCCTCGAACAACTGACCATATGGGTAGAGGAAAGGGCTTTAATCCCCATCGAACAGTTTGGGTTCAGGAAGGCCAGGTCGACTATAGATTGTTGCTTTATATTGCAGCATCTTATTTTAAAATACTATAAAATCAAGGAACGCAAGCTATATATGGCCTTCCTCAACCTGACTAAGGCTTTCGACACTGTTCCTAGGATCAGATTGTGGGCCAAACTCAAAAAGATAGGGCTCAGTGACAAGTTATTGCTCCCTATAATCCATCTCTATACTAACAACAGTGTCTGGGTGAGGTCGGGTGGATGTGGGGGTAGTGCTGCTGGGTTCCCAATTAGGAGGGGGGTCAAGCAAGGCTGTGTCCTGGCCCCCCTCCTATTTAACCTTTATCTGATATACCAGACTTTATTAGGTCTAAGGATTTCCATGCCCCCAAGATTGGCGATATTCAGCTCGGGTTCCTGCAGTTCATCGACGACTTGGTCTTGATGGCCCAGTCAGAGGTTGGATTGCGTTGGACTATCTGAGCCTTCCACGATTATTGTGTGGTAAATGGCTTAATAATTAACCCAGGGAAATCTAAAATCATGATTATAGGCCAGAGAAAAATGCCTCCTGTATGGAGATCTGCAGCAGGCGAGTTCCAGGTGGTCAAATCTTTTAACTACCTGGGTGTAATCTACTCCACTGGGGGATCCTGGACCATTCATCTCCAGACAAGAGCCAATAAGGCTCAAAGGGCAGCTAGGGCTATTGCCAGGGTAGCTAGTCTGTCTAGGGGTGTTCCCCTGTCAACTTTCTTGGGGGTTTATTGTGCAAAGGTCCCCCCAATGGCAATTTTTGGGATGGAGCTCTTTCCAAACCCGGACGAGCGGACCTTGGAAAGGACCCAGAATTCCTTCCTCCAGCGTCTTCTCAGGGTTGCCCCAGGGGTCCCAGGGGCAATCCTGAGAGCAGAGGTGGGAGTAGTTTCTCTGGGGGCAAGAGCCAAGCAGGCTTATGTGATATTCTGGCTGTGGATATTGGCCAAGCAGGAGACAGTTCTCCCACTTAAATGTCTGAGGGTGGAATTAACAGCTATGGGGATTCACTCATACCCCTGGGGGCTCTATCTTTGGTGGATAATCAGGGAGTTAGGGTTCTCCTTTGAGTTCTTCCAGGGGAAGGGTCTCCAGGCCATCGAGGCCAAGGTTACGCAGAGAATCCAGGATACTGCTCGGCAGGACGATCTAGGGAGGATCTCTCAGTAGAAAGTGGCACTGGGGCTGAAACAAGTTAAACTATCATTTGGGTTTGAGAAATACCTAGATCTTCTCGAAAACCCAGGGCTGCACCAGTGCTACATGAATCTGTGCTTCCACTTGGTCAATTCTGCAATTGTCGAGGGCAGGTATGGGCATATTCCCCTTGACCAATGCCTTTGGTCATGCAGTCTCCAGGAGGTTGACACTATTGAGCACTTTCTGTTGCGTTGTCCACAGCTCACCGTACTAAGGACAACTTGGTTTGCCCCACTGTCATTTGACAATGGTGGCGCCAACCAGGGACATGGTTATGAGACACTTTTAAAGATGGTGGGTAGGGATGCAATCTTGGCTATTGTGGTCTTTGTCAGACTGGAAATTAAAAGGAGGGAATTAATTAAAATCAGGCAGGGTGAACTTACAGGCAAGGCATGCTAGTTTGGGATTGTTGAGTGGCTCGTTGAGACTTTATTATGTATCTTGCCACCGAATGCTGGTAGGTTGTCAAGGGTCCCAACCCCACTTGACTTAAATGTAATACGATGGTATAATTATGTACTTATTCATGTGTGTTTGATTTTTTTATGTTGTATCTGGTTCCTGGCTATGGAGAAAGCTAATTGCCATAATAAACTTAAACTTAAATTTGAATAGGTAGCACCAACATCTTATACAGGATTTTAGGCAGCACTGATATTTTAAATAAATTGACCCGCCCCAAACACAAGCAGGCCAGGTTACTCAACTATCCGTATCTTTTTTAAAGCTTTCCACTATGTATGGGAAGTGATCTTTGAATAGATTAGTAAATTTTTTAGATTAAAAAATTCCCAAATATTTAATGGTTAATTTTTCTATTTTAAAAGGAAACACCTCCCAGATTGGAGGAACGTCCTGTCCTGAACGTTCAAACCACATGGTTGATGATTTTTGAAAGTTAATTTGATATCCGGATAGTGTACCAAACTGGTCAATAAGCTGGATCAATTTGGGGACAGAGGTAGATGGTTTAGATAAAAAAAACACAAGCATGTCATCCACATATGAGGCCAGTTTGTGTTCACTTTTGCCAATTTGAATTCCGGGGATATCTGGATTCACCCAAATATCTATAGCTAAGGGCTCCAATGCAAGATCAAAAAGGAGAGGTGATGGGGGGACATCTCTGACGGGTTCGTCTCAAGATCAAAGGTGGGGGACAGTGATCCACATATAATCAGACATGATTTGGGCCCTTTATAGATAGCATTCACCCACCTCAAAAAACTAACCGGAAAATCCATCAGCCAAAGAGTTTTGAATAGGAAACGACCCTCAGTAGGGATGGATGAATGCGGTTCGGAAGTTCAGAGTCTGGTCTGAACTCGGCCTGTTGGGACGACCAAACCTGAACCCGAACCTACCGAACTGAACTCGATTCCAAACGCTGAAATGACTGAAGAGTTTGGTCAGTTCGGATCGCGTTTGGATGAGTTTGGGTGGCAAAAACATGTCACTGGAAGGCAAAACATGACAGGGAGGGGGAGTCAGCTGAAGAGCAGACTTCAAGGCACCAGGGGTGGAGAGGTGTGGGGTAGCAGCCAGCCTGCCCAATCACCATCCCATTTTGCTTCAGACCACTGACTTTGCAGTCTTCAATTGGCCATGGGCTAGGCTGCATGGAGCCAATGGGGCTTGCGGTGAGGCGGACGCAGCAAGAAACAAAACTCATTGGCCTCCCCCCTTCCCAACACCTTCTGAGCTAGTGTCTGTTCCTGACAGCATGCATTTCAGAAGGCTCCCTCTCCCAGCAGTTCCCAGCTCCCCAATCCATTGCCATCCTCCTCCTATTTCACCCATCCAACCCATTTACCTCCATATTATCATTTATTTAGATTATATTAGATAGATTTAGGTGTTTTTACCACTCCCTGTGTTCAATCTTCCTTCCTCTCTCCCCCCTCCATTGAATCCTTTCCCTCTCCCTCTATATATATTCCATTCATGATTCCCTTCCCCTGTTTTTGTATTCATTTTGAGTAGCATTAGATTGATTTAGGTTTCATTTCAGTTTTGTACCCCTCTCTGTGTTCTTTGTGTCCCCCCCATCCCATAGATAGATAGACAGATAGATAGATAGATTAGAGATAGTATATAGTTGTAGGAGTTAGCTGAGATAGAGAGAGATTTAGTAGTGTTTTGTAGGAGTAGGCCTTTGTACTTATTAGATAGATAATCCATTTAGTTCATAGAATTTAGAATAGTTATAGCAGTTAGATTTAGTGTAGATAGATAGATATAATATTAGATTAAAAATTTAAATACAATTTTAAAAAAATAAATTAAAAAAACAATATAAAAATATTATTTTGGAAGGAGAAATGGAGAAGGGAAGGAGAGGCCGGTCTGCTGCCCATAGGGGAGACAATGGGGTACGTGCCACTGGGGGAAGGAGCCATGCTAGGGGAGTGGTAGCAGGCAGCAGCAGTAGCCCGAGCACATCACCACGCCCCAAACTCAGCAGGCCTGCTTTAGGGCCACAGGCTTCAGCGGCTCAGCATTGCCTCCTGGCAGTGCTCTCCTCCACTGTCATGCAGGGCACTGGAAGGCCTGCAGGACTTGAGGCTGCATCTGTCTCTGCTGGTGCTGGTGCTGGTGCTGGAGCAGGTGCTAGTTCTGGTGCTGCTTGCGATGTTCCTACAGGGCCACCAATATCCCCCACTATCAAGGCGATCCCCAGCAGTCCAGAGCTGGTGGATCCCACCCTGGCTGCTAGAGGCTGGGCCCAATCACTGGGCAATGGCAATAGGGAGAGGAATAGCAGCAGCAGCAGCACTAGCAGCTATAAAGGGGAGTACAGGGAGAGTGCCAGCAGCATGGCGGGTACGGGCAGTATAGCCTCAGGGTCCCAGTACTCACCTTCATGGGACATCACCATGATTGGGGACAGTGAGGAAGAGGCAGACACTAGTGCCACACAGGAGATGTCTGCAGCTGAGGCGATGGCTGAGCCTCCTCCCAGAGCTGTGTCATCAGTGTCACCAAGTTCTCCCCCTCCCAGCAGTGCTGGCAGCAGTGCATCACCTGGGGTGGGTCAGAAGGCAGGAGGGGGGGAAAATCCTCAGTCTGGGAACATTTTAAGCTGGTGCGGGCAGATGATCCCAGAGAGGTGCAGTGCACTTTGTGCAATAAGGTGGTGAAGCATGGGCAGGTGCTCGCCAACCTTGGGACAACTGCAATGGTGAGACACCTAAAGGCATGCCACCATGCTCTGATGCTAAGCAGGAAGGCAGGGGAAGTGGATGCCAGCAGGTTTCCGAATGCAGCAGCGGCCAGTCGCCCGGCTCCTTCAGCGTGCAAGCGTCCCGCACCAACTGCTGCTGCCTCTAGCAGCAGGAGCAGTATGGGGCAGAACAGCAGCAGGAGCCTTGCCAGCAGCGTCAGTCCACTATGGAGGAGCTGGGGTGGGGGCACCGAACTGAACGACCGAACCCAAATCATGATCTGTTCGCCCATCCCTAACCCTCAGTTCTATCAAATACTTTCTCTGCATCCATAGAGATTACCATTGTGTTAGCTTTTGTTACATTAATCTGGTGGATTATATCTACTGCCTTCCTAACATTGTCAGCACCCAGTCTCAGTGGGATGAATCTCACTTGGTCCGGATCAATGACGGAGCCTATACAGTTGTTTAATCTATTAGTCAGGGTCTTTGAGAATATCATAAAATCTGTGTTAAGAAAAGAGATAGAACAATAACTAGGACTTTTCTCAGCCGGTTTGCCAGCCTTCAGGCATAATGCAACATTTGCAAGGGAGAAAGAATCCGGCATAGTGCCAAATCTGATTATATCATTGTGTACTCTAGTTAACGTAGGAGCTACCAGGTCTGCGAAAACCTGATAAAACTCAGATGAAAAGCCATCCAGACCAGCAGCCTTTCCCTTAGGAAGCTGTTTGATGTTTTTTTTAACCTCCTCCAAAGTGAAAAGTTTGTTAAGCATTCCTTTCTGGAACGTGTCTAATTTCGGTAGTTTTAAGGCTCGTAAGAAGCCCAAATTTTTGCCTCCATCAAGCGAGGAGGATTTATATAAATCCTGGTAGAAATTAGATAAGGACTCAGCTATTTCCTCCTGTCTAGTAGACAGAGAACCATCTGCTAACCTGATTTGAGTTATCATAGACTTATTTTTTTTGGCTTTAACCAGATTGGCTAGTAAACGGTTCCCCTTGTTGCTCTTTTCATAGTATAAACATTTGATCTGCCTTAATTGCTGGGCTGTTTTATCAGCCTCAAGGAGATCTATCTCCCCCCTCAGTTTGGTTATGAGTCTTTGGCTTCTATTGCTGGGATTAGCTTTATCCTCCAGCAGCAGAATATTTAGCTGTGAATACAGGTCCTTTAATTCTCTGGCTCTGTCTCTCTTGCCGAAGACTGTCAGGGAGATAAACTCACCTCTCAGTACTGCCTTAGCAGCGTCCCACAGAGTGTGAGATGACATGGGGGAGGATATCATTGTTCTTGAAATAGTCTTTCAAAACTTCAACTATTTTTTCTTTGACCAATTGATCTTGTATCAGATTATTAGAGAGGTGCCAGGAGGCTTCCTAGGACCACTTTCCACCCACAATGTTAACCTAACAATGTGATGATCAGTGAACATCACCGGGATGATTGTGTAATCCAGATATCTCTCAATACCTGCTGGCAACATTAAAACATGGTCTATTTTGGAATAAGTTCCATGACAGGGTGAGAAAAAAGTATAAGCTCTGTGTTCTGGGTCAAGCACCCTGCTAACATCTTTTAGACTAGCTTCCTGGATCATCTCAGCCACCCTGTTCTGCCACCCCTCCAAGGGAGATCCACAAGACTTATCCAGGCGAGAAAGAGGGCCGTTCAAAACTCCCATTATCAGGATATTCCCTTGGGCCAGGTCGAGGATTTTAGAAAGACGATCATTGAAGAATGGAGCCAAATTACCATTGGGACAATATAAAGTAACCAGTGTGAAAATCTCCCCACTTCTTTCCACCACCAGTAGAAGAAAGTGACCCTCTGCATCCTTGACTTGCTTCAATATATGGAAACCCAATGTAGCTGAGAATCCTATCATCACCCCAGTCCTTTTTGTAGCAGCACATGAGAAGTAGTTGTTGCCAAAGTATTTATCCCTAAATCGCCTTGTATCATGTCTAAGAAGGTGTGTCTCCTGTAAAAAAAACACCTTAGCTCTCTGAGACCTGATAAGCTGTATCATGCGCCTCCTTTTTACTGGACAGTTTAATCCCCTGACATTCAAAGAAATACATTTTAGAGATTGCATCTTAACATGAAATGTGTTTTGGGACAAAATCGGAGGAAAGGCATCTTTTTTGTAAGTTAGGCTTTCTTACCGTCACATTGAACCTCAGCAAAGACTATCCTTGCCCAGTATGTCCGGTCCACAGTAACCTTTCCCTTTCCAGAAGGTTTAGAGACAAACACAAACAAATAAGACCCCCCAAAAGGAAGAAAACCAACACAGATATCCCACAGCAAACACAAATAATAAAACCATATTACCATCCCCCTCAACCATCCAATTTCTTTATCCCCTCTCCTCCTCGCCCCACCCATTTTCTCACCTTCCTCATTCTACCCCCTTAGTGGGGCAGGTGAAGCCTCCTGCGCTCCAATCCTGGCCTGAGTCCACCAGGACAAAAACAGAAATTTATGTTTAAAAGGATGTCAAATCCTCAAATCACTTCCCATCAATGTAAACGGGTAGCCTGCTTAATCCCCCATAACGAGGAACAGAAATATAAATTCAAGGCAGCCATATTTTATGTCACTGTTGTTAAACTGTCATATAAAAATAAGAATCAATTTTTTTTAAAAAGGGCAGGTGCCTTCCTCTTTGTGGAGCACACATCGACCGTGCTTGGCCCCTAAGGGTATCAAAATATCTCTAGCCTAGCTTTTTATCAGAGCACACGGCAGCAGCGCTTGGCCCCGGAAAAACTTTTCAGTCAGCCTTGCTCTTAACAGAGCACATGACGGCAACATTTAGCCCCTGTTGAGTATCAAAAAGGGGAAGATGATATATATTTTTGGGGGGGAAAAAGACAGATGTCTTGCTCTTTGCGGAGCACACATGTCAAAATTTAACTAGCCTAGCTCTTTAGCAGAGCACACGGCAGCAGCGATTGGCCGCTGAAAGGCTCTACAGCCATTCTCACTTTAGAAGGGGGTGGGAAGGATCATACAGACAACATACACATTTACTATGCCTCTGTGAAACTCCTTCCTCACATCAGTCACCAGAAAGTCACCTAGTGGCGGAAGCACCTAGCTACCCACTCTTTTTCAGAAGAACCATGCAGGAATGCAAACTAGATTACACCTTCTTCAGCAATATTTAACCTATAAAGAACATTAACCCTTAGAGCACCATTCCAACATTAAACTGTACACAAACAAACAAATTAACCAAAAAAACCTTCTATAAGAATGGGCTCCAGCATTGAAGAGATCAGTGCAAACTCCTCAATCCTTTATGAAATTGGGTCTTCAACCTCTGTGGAATCCGTAGACAATGCGGGATTAGAGTTCAGGAGTTTTTTTTAGCCTTCCACTTCCTTGAAGGACCTTCTTTTGCCCATATACATAAAAGAGAGGTGGGCAGGATGACAGATCTGGGGTTCAATTCCTTTTTTATTTAGAAGCTCTATGAACTTGTACCAGGACTGTCCCTTCGCCAGAGTCTCAGGAGCCAAGTCTGGAAATATTTTAATAGAGTCACCTACAAACTCCAACGTGCACGAACCTCTTGCCAAGTGCAGAATCTCCTCCTTGTCCCCAAAAGTAAGAAATTTAGCAATGATAGCTTGGGGAGGATCCCCATCCTCGGGTTTGGCTCAGCGGGTCTGATGTGCCCGCTCCACCACCACAGCATGTAAGTGAGGTTCTGCTGGGAACAAACCTCCGAGAAGCCTCTGTAGAAATTTTCACAGGTCTGGGGTTTCTTTCTCCTCACGCATTCCCATAAATCTTAAGTTGGAGCACCAGCTGTGATTTTCCAGGTCCTCACATTTATTAGATAAGCAGGAAACCAAGGCAGACAGGAACTACAGCAGATCTTCTTGAGCAAGGCCCTTATCCTCTAGCCCACTCACACACTGCTCCACCATGTCCACATGCTTAGAAATCACCTCCACCTTTTTAGTAACTGTGGCAAAGGGCTTTTTAAGCCCTCCCAGTTCTTCCATCAATTCTTGTCTGGCCAGCTTAAGATCATTTTTGAGCTCCTTAAACATCTCTACCACCTCAGAAGTGTGGGCAGATCCCTCCTCAGGGCTTTCTGAGCCCACAACTGCCATGTTTTCCTCAGATTCAGAGTCCAGGGCCTGCAAGGCCAGAGCACTCTGCGGCTCACAGAATCTTTTTATTGAGGCTCTGTCATTTATTTTTGAATTTTTAGCCATCAGAAAGGTCTTACCAGTATTTTTGGCAGGAAAAGTCAGGTTAAATCTCTGTTGAGGATTGTGTTGAAGCAAAGTCCCGGCGGAGCTCTAGCATCAGACGTCTACTCTGCAGACATGCTCACTAGTGCCCCCAGATTGTGTGTTTTGATCTGTCATGGCCCTAATTGAGTCCACCATGGCTGCCTGTCATGGTGGGGTGCTGGGAGCGGTGGGGGGTGGGGATGAGGACAGCTGTTGTCACATCTGATGCAGCCACTGTCTGGGCAAGGCTGCCGGGGTGGCGGGACAGCTCTCCTGGCCGCACTCATGTGTGACCGATGGTCTTAGCTGACCCTGACTGTGTTAGCAGCAGGTTTCTAACCCAGCCCGTGTTGTGTCGGTGGCACATTTCCATCACGTATGATTATACCGTATGTGAAAGTATCCCTGTTTCTTCCCATGTTCCCCTCTTCCCTGTCTCCTGTCCCTCGTGTCTCCTAGATTGTAACCCGTCTTGGTGCAGGGACCTGTCTCTATTTAAGGATTAATTAGTGCCAGGGACATTGCTGTCACTATATAAATACTTAATAGTAATAATTTCTACTCCATGAGAAATGCATGGTGACAAGTAGAAATAATTCCCCAGATATTTTCACAAATAAGCACTCATTCTGTTATTTCACCATGGATTTTATGCAGTTTCTGGAGATGTGGGGAGATTTACCACTTGAAATCATGTGAAAACACCCAGAGTGAAAGAGAAAAGAAATTAAACATTATCTTCAATTACAAAGAAAAGAGACATAAAAATAGGGAAATACATAGTTGCATGCTCTTTAATTTTTAGTGCAGGTTGGTAATTGTCTCTGGATTCAAATATACCATTCAGGGATTTATTTATTTTTTCATTTTTTATTGCCTAATTAACAACTGAACATCCAATAACTACAACTCCAGTTGTCTGCCCAGTCAATGGATTGCTCCCCCTTCCCTCCTGGCATGGAAAGGACAGGGTACCATTCTAAGCAGGCTTCTTTCCACAGAATGGTTGATTTTTATGATTGAGAGGTAGTGAGTAGGGCTGAAAGGAATATTCCATTCCACATACAGAAATATTATTTGCATATTCAGAAGTACCACTGAATATCTGGATCATCTTCCTAACAGAGTGTTAGGAATTATTCGTAAAGGGATAGAGAATAAAACTGAAATTATCATAATGCTTTTATATATAAATCTGCTTCAAGTACGTGCTTACACATAGCTGGATGTATGTTTGCACATACAGACTTAAGGAATACATGTTTAATGCCAAAATTAGATGGACAGACAGTATTAATCTGGTTAGCCTCAATGGGTAAGACACTAGAGTGGAAGTCACAACAGACCTTAATTCTATTCAACTTCTGGCACTGATCATGAAACTTGGACAAACAATGGCCCCTTTTAAATGGACCATGGCTGAGGAGGAAGTCCATGCGAGGGGTAGTGAAGGGGGCGGGTGAACACAGACACACACCCATCTCCCCCCATCTCCATGCGTGGAGCAACCGGCATTGTCACTGGTTGCTCCGTGCATGAGGATATGTGGGTCGCAGGAGCACGCACCCATGCAGCCCCACATTTACATGGGATGCTCCCCCGCGTGGACGATGGGTGTCCATTTGGGGGAGCATCTCATGTAAAAAGGGCTTTAGTTCCCTATGTATGCGTCAATTCCCTTATCTGTAAAGTTAAGCTATTGGTAAGTATTGAACTTTATAAAACACAATGCGATTTAAGATGCAGGAGCAAAATAAATCTTTAAAAATCTCTAAGAAGTTTTCACCAGTCCAAAGCAATTTTTTTTAAAAAAACACTAAAGCATTTCTGATAGATCACTACTGCATTTTGCAGCCACAACAATTGATAAGGGCTTTCTGAGTGACTAAACTAACTTCTATCTCAAATCCAAAATTTCTCTTTGCTGTGAAGTTTGGGAATGTTCTTTTACTGTTTGCCTGCCCAATTGGTTTTTTTTAGAGCATTGACAAATACTGTTGAAATGTACTGTCATGATATGTAATATCTGGAGGACTTTTTATTTATTTTATTTTTGCAAATTTAATTTTAAAACCTCTTTCTTCTATAGATGAACTTCCATTTTCTTCCCCTGATATTCAAGATAATTTTCCCCATCCACTGCACAAAGAGACTGGGACAATCTGAGAAAATTATCAAGTGACTTATGCTCCTTTTGTATGTTATGTTTTTAGAGTAGCTATCAACCCAAACCAGATTTCCCCCCCTGTTGATCTGAAAGCACTAACATGGATTATGCAGGCTCCCAATCTGCAGTTATTAGCTGTTACTTAAATTCGAACCACAGGCTGTTTGATTCACTAACCTGGAGCTAATGTAACACAAATGAAGCCAGCAGCATCTGGCCAACTTCCAGTCCTTGAATGGCCATAGTGATATGGAGAAAATATGGGGAGAAAGACCCAAGCAAGGATGTCCTAGATTGCCTTCCAGCCAGGAACAGTGTAGCCTGGATTAGCATTTTAGGATGCAAGTGTGGGTGGAGTTACAAGAGGAGCTGCTCACCACTCATTCATCGCTGTATGTTACCAGGCATAATGATAAATAGTTGAAAATCCATCCTGTGTTAAAACTGATGATGTCATTCTGGGAACAAAGCCATTTGAATATATGTTTAAGCCACTGCATGTTTGCAGCTGCCCAATAGTCTCTTTCCACCAACTGTGCTCCTTTGATGCAACACACCTGGTTGTGGGAAAGAAAGTATGGGTCCAGGCTGACAAAGGATAGTGCAGGGACTGTGTGGTCATTAGTTTCGCTCTGAAGAGAGCCTAACTGAAAACACTTCCCCACACGTCTCTTAGTGGGAAAGATCACCTCTCCAGTCTCTTCCCTCTCTCCCTTCCCCTGCCTCGGCAATTAACATCTCAAGATGTAACCACAGCTGCACACTAGCAGCAGATATTTGCTGACTGCACCCATGATTGTTCAGACTGTGTTGAGCATGTATGTTTGCACAAACAGACATTATTATTATTATTATTTATTAATTTTTATTATTATTTATTATTATTATTATTATTAAGCATTTATATAGTGCCAGCAATGTACCTGGCACTTTACAATTGTAAGAAAGAGACACGTTCTCTGCCCCATCAAGCTTACAATCTAAGAGAGACAAGGGGGGGCGGGGGGAAACAGAGGAAGAGACAAGGATACACACATGAACTCGTGAGGTCTCAGGTGCACATGCTTGGCTTAGTTACAAAGGTGGTGTTACTTATTTAATGTCACACAAGATACAGTGATTCAGGATAAGTCAGCAAAGGGAAGGAGGAGCCAGGGAAAGCTTGACAGAAGAGGTGGGTTTTGAGGAGGGATTTGGAGGGAGGAAGTTGAGCAAATGTGTTCAGGGAGGGAATTCCAGGGGTGGGGGGCTGCCAGGGAAAAGGGGGGGGATGTGTTTTGAGGAGCTGTGAGCAGGTGAGGGTGGTGGTGGAGGAGGAGCAGAGCTCCTGGACAGGAGTGTAGCGGGAAATGAGTGCTGAGAGATAGGGGGGAGCAAGGCCATGAAGAGCCTTGTAGGTAAAAACCAGGAGTTTGTGCAGAATGCATTCAGGAAGAGGGAGCCAGTGGAGAGAGGAGAGGAGGGGCTGTAAGAGATCAAAATGACAGACAAGGTGGATGACCTTGGCAACAGAGTTATGAACATAAATGAGAGGATCAAGGTGACAGCGAGGAAGGCCAGTGAGAAGGAGGTTGCAAGAGTCAAGGTGAGAGATGACCAGGGCATGGACAAGGATTTTAGCAGAAGAAACAGTGAAGAGAGGACAACACTTAGCAATGTTGAATGTGCAGAGAGAAGCAACAGGATTTGGAAACAGAATCGATCTGAGGTTTAAAGGAGAGGGAGGAATCGAAGATGAACCATAGGCTACATGCCTGAGGGACGGGCTGGATGTTGACCCCCATCAATGAAGACAGAGAAGGAAGAGAGAGAGGAAGGATTTTTGGGGGGGGGAAGATGAGGAGTTCGGTTTTAGGCATGTTAAGTTTGAGCTGATAATGAGACATCCAGGCAGAAATGTCAGAGGGGCAGTTAGTGAGGCGAGACTGGATAGAGGGGGAGAGGGGTGGGGGTGGAGAGATAGAATTGGATATCATCAACATACAGCTGGTACTGGAAGCCATGAGATTCAATGACCAAATGCATGTTTAAAGCCAATATTAAACTTGTGTTATGTCTGGTAATGCCCGATACAAGTGAAACCCCAGCTTTTTGGTGTACTACCACCTGAGGCACTGCTACTTGCAAAAATGAGATGGAGCCAGCCAACTCCCCTGCCTTCCCCAGAGAGGGCCACCACCTCACTTTGGGCCAGCAAGGAGGGCAGTTCAAACAAGCAACCCTCCCCACACACCCCAGCCTGGGGATCTGGGCAGGGGCTGCCATCACAAGTCCCTCCGCGCCATGGGTCTGCCTAGGAGCCATCCACACAGGACAGGACTCCCGGAGCCCTGCTCCCCATCAGGATTGGGCCCCAAGAAGGAGCTGCTGCCGCCAAACAGCTGATCAGGTGCCAGAGGAGCAACCCAAACAGCTGATGTGGGGGCCTGGATCAGCGCTCCTTTGGGCCAACCAGTCAGCTGCTTTGCAGCCGGGGTGAGTGTGCTCCTCTGGGCCCAAATGTCAGACTTCACCTAATGGCTGGTCTGGTCAGGGCGGTGCCTAACAGAAGGGAAGGCGTACATTAGCCTGGTTTAGCTCAGCTGGACGAGCCGTAGCCTGCATCGCATCATCAACCTTCCCTGGATGATGTACTCGGTAGCAGCCACCCACTCACCTCAAGGTGGAAGTGTGCAAACATCTCGCGGCCATCCAACTGACAAACAGGTGGCTTGCGGGCTGCTGCCTGATTTGTTTTCACCCTATGTGAAGGTATCCTTGGTTGTGAATGGCATGTTTTGTATCTTGGCTTTGTGGTAACAGCCCTTTTAGTTTTTGATCATGAAGTGGTTTTAATCACTGGTAGCTCAGCAATACAATTTAAAGCAGGAAGCCCAATCATGGCTGCCTATAAGCTGCTGATACCAAAGTGCTCATATAAAAACCGGAATTGAATAGATTGGGCTGCCCTTCTTAGTGTTTACAGCTCACGACTCAAACAATGGGGAGAATTTTATGGTCTGGGAATTGTGTTTCCTTTCACTCGAATCTACTAACAAGCTACCTGCCACTGCAGTCCTCTTAAGCTTTCAGCAATATGCAGAGGAGTACTTGTCTTGATGCTGTAGAAATATGTATATAAAAGATTCAGAATGCTGAGTTCTAAGAGCTTTCAGAGGAGTGTTGAGTAGCGCTCAAATGAATCATGGGTTTTGTATTTATTAATGAATTTACATTTTCAGATAGCCCCCCAAATAAGTAGCTGCACCCAAAATTATATTCTTTTATCTATAGATCCGGTTACTTTGTTTCAGGTATTCTGACTTTTCTGTGTTTTTCAATCATTTCAGTTTGGATATTTGGTTATTTGATCATACATTAAAACCAAAAATGACTGGAAAAAATTACCTCTGAAGCCTAAAACAAAAATCCGAATGAAGCGGGGACAAATATTGATTTGTATCTACTTTGTTAGATCCAATTCAAAGCTGGTGAAATTGGTGAATACGATAATCACCATGGGTATTCATTCCAGCTCTAGTATTGAAAGGGCCATGGAAAACATTGCCTTGTGGTATAATATTAATTTGGAGGTATGATTTTTGGATGGATAGTAATCAGTGTTAGCACTTAGCACAATCCCATTAAAATGAATGGGATTTATACCTGTGATAAGTGCTAGTACTGGCACTATCCATCTGGAAGATCCTGTTGGCTGTTAATGTTTCTGGAAAGGCAAGTTATATTGCTAGTTAATGCGAGTAGTTTTAAGAAACAACATGTGAATGCTTCTAACACAGGGTGTCACTAGATGTCACTCTGGATTCCAGTATTTGATATTCTGATGATTTTTGGCTGCTTTTCTGTTTTGCTTGAAAGAAATAATAATAATAAAAAAATCTCCTCCTCAACAAAACCTGAATAGACAATGTAAAATGTGCATGAATAACACAGAATTGCTGACTGAATGCCAATTTTCTAGTGTGTGACTTCTATTGATCATTCATTATTGACATGAAGGTCTCTAGCGTCGTTGCTCTTCTCTTTAAACTCTTTCTCAGCTAAAATTTCCAAGCAACAGAACACTAAGGCCTTGAAGAATGGAATGATTCAGGTCTCGCAGGATGTTTTACAAAGTACTTTGACCTCAGGAAGGCATTAGAGGTACTTTTTATAAAGATACAACAATTGTTTTGAATAAAAATTTAAACATGGGGATGGGGAAAGAAAAAAAGCAAAACAGATTTCATTGATACATTCCTTGTTTGGTTATAAATGTCTGCTTCTGACAAACATACTGAATTTTTAGCATTTTTTAAAATTTATGCCTTTTACTTTGCATGTAGCCAGTAATATATAAATAGCATTTTCATGGTGACAAATGACATGCTGTACAGAATTCTGTGATCACGGTTCCAGGTTTTTATTTCTTTTAGCTTTGTATACATTAATTAAGTATACACAATCAGGGCTGAGTGCAGAGACAGCTAAATAAACAAATGACACTTTAGAAAGGTCTTTCTGCATACTAATCATATCCTACATCTGCAAGCAAAAGCTCTATAAATCGATTTGCTCTTTCACATCAAAAGACAAACAGTGATGCAAGTCAGCAGTTCCTTTGTCAAAGTCACAGAGATTGTTGTTCTTCACAAATGCATCTATACAGAGCTGGGTTCAACCATTTGATGATTAGAATTATTGGCAACTCTTCAAAGAAGATTCATCAAGTGATTTGCAGTTGGACTGGTTACCATTTTTATGATGCTACTCCATGAAATAGAACTAAAAATGATTGACATTTGAATTCTTACTTGGGAGGACAAGGTAGTCTGGGTGAGAAAACAGAAGCATCTAATTCCTGAGGGTCCTTGTTGCTGCTGTGTTGTCTGTGGTGACTCCCCCAGGGACTAGATTAGGTATGGCTGCAAAAGAAATAGTTGGAGAATAGAGGAGGTATGCCAATCTCCACATTCAGGAAGAAGTGGTTGATAAGATTTCAGCATTTAATGCTGTTGTTAACGATGTCAAGTTGTATACACTATGCTAGAGTATTCTTTCCAAGCACGCTGTGTTAGAGTATCAAGAATCTACCTGAACAACAAGAGCAGAGAGAGGATAAGTATTATGGAAAAATTCATTTTGCATATAAGGGTTGGAATCACTGCTGAAGAAAAGGAAATGCATGTTTGGGAATACCACAAAAGTGATGGTGATAACCATGTGATAAATTACATGTAGCTACACCCCTGCTGACCTCACTTGCATTCTGCCCATAAATCCATATCCCCCAGGACTATGACTAATATACCAGAACACGGAGCAACCTCAAACAGTATTCATTTAAATGGTGGCTGGAAACCTTTTCTCCTGCAGGCCGTTATGAAAATTATTTCAAACTACATGGGCCGGATAGAAACTGAGGGTGGAGGAGCTGAGCGATTGGGGTGTGCTCACTCAGGACAAGGGAAGGAAGAGAAATGTCCCAATCGGGAATCTGTCCCACAGATCTATCCCCATGCTTGAGTGAATGCTCGTTTCCCAGTGAGTGCACTCCTTCGGTGTTTAAAGTTAGTGTCTAAATCTGAAGACCAGATCCAGAAATTAGAAAATGACCAAATAAAAAACAGCCATGGGGGTCCAAAGTTTGGGGCTTCCCTATTCCCACCTTAAAGGAAAAAAAAAAACTGCTAGAGATTTTTTTTTTCTCACTTCATACTTAGGGAACGTTGATTCTGGCTTATCATTTCGTCTGATTGGAACCATTAAGGCAGTAGTTCCCAAATGCTTTCTTGTGTGACCCCGTTCTGAGTCCTAAATAGAATCCTATGACTCCAGGCAGCAACGAAGACAGACAAAGTCCATCAAATACTACTACTACTACTACTACTACTAATAAATTAATACATTTTATTAGGCGTAACAAACGTTATTGCCGGCAAAACCACAAAAATAGACATACACACATCAAGTATATCCTGGACAAAACAATTGACAACCGAATAAACTTCCTCTACCCTGTCAACGGACCTAAACAACACCCAGTTAAGTACAGGAGGGACCACTACCCCATAGGGTCAATGATGGGCTTAAAGTCCAGAAAGTTCTTCCTCCTCCACATGACTTGCTTCAGGAAGCCCACCTCCTTAATAACCTGGGCTTTGGGGTTGTTAAGTAAATACCTGAGAAGATCCCCCTCAACCCATCCTGACCACTCGTTAAGAATCAGGCCAGAAATTTTCCTCTCAGATTATCATACAAGTGGCATGATAACATGACATGGGCTACCATCTCCACAGCTTGCCTATCATAAGGGCAGAGTCTGTCCAAAAAGGGAATTCCCTCCAGCCTGCCCTCATATACCCGTGTGGGGAGAGCATTCACACGAGTCATAAAAATAAGTTGTTTGTCTCTAATTGCCACATGGGCATCCAAATAATAAGCCATAGAGGTGTTATCCGGAGTCCAGGTGAGATATAAATGCATGTGGGGTGACTGATTAATCTTAACCAGCTCCTCCTGTCTTCCCACATCTGTGACCCTTGTCAATACTTCCTTCCAAAGCAAGGCCTGGGGTTTGCCCTCAAGATATTTCAGAGATAAACCCATTTTTGCCAAACTTTCCCCAACCCAAACTTGCCAGGGATTCATATAGGGATCCTTCCTAATAGTACATAATAGTGGGGAGACGTGGTTGAATAGAATTTTGCACCAAAACTTCAGGGCCCTAATAATAGCGTACTGGTACCAACTAATTTGTTCGAATTGTAGCCTCAGGGCAGCAAAAGGGGTGCCTCTTCGGCTTGCCAGGACAGATTGTAAAAACCTGGCTTGAATGACATTTATTCTCTGAGCACAAAAAGGTGCCCAGATTTCCACCCCATATAGGCATTGTGCCCTAACTTTGCTATTAAAAGACACTACTGAAGATTTTACCACCCGTCTTCCCAGTTTAACAAAAACTTTCCCTATCTCCAATGAGGAGGCTTTTGCCGTAGCTTCTGTCCGACAGATGTGCTCCCTCCAAGTACCAGATTTATGAAAGGTTAATCCAAGATATTTAAAGAGTCTACTTGCTGTACTGTCTGCCCCTCCACAGCCCATCTAACTGCAGTCTCCAAGAGGAGAAGACCATTACTTTTGACTTGTCAAAACTGGTAGCCATTTTGTTGCTAGTGCAGAATGCACTAAAGGTGTTCATGTGCCGTATTAGCCCAATACGGGTTTGTGAGAGTAATGCCACATCGTCTGCATATAAGAGCACCCCTATCGCCCTTGACACTAACCTTGGGGGGGAAAATCTACTCTGTCATAACCAGTATGATGTCGTTAATAAAAATGTTAAATAGAGTTGGAGCTAGGACACATCCTTGGCGCACTCCAACTTGAGCCTCAATAGGCGCTGTCAGATGCCCCTGCCGATCCATTTTGACTCTAAGCAGAGAATTCGAGTGTAATAAGACAATCAGCATAAGGAGTCTACAATCTATAGATGCTTCCCGAAGCTTCCTCCATCAAATATGAATCTGATTGCTACTCCATGAACAGGGGGTGTGCCCCCCACTTGGGGTTGTAACCCCCTGTTGGGGAACCACTAAGTGCCCTATTTAGGTTGCTGAGTCATCCAAATATGGAAGTGAGGAGAATAAACCTTGAAAGGTATGAATTAAGTGACTGTGAAGACCATTTGCATGAACTCTCCTTTAGTTGAAAGCACTTTGGGTTCCTTGTCTGAAGAACTTTTTACTATTTGGACCTGTACAGAAGGGGTGGAGAATCTTCTCCCTCCCATGGGCCACTTTGAACATTTGTACAAGCTCTGTAGGCCACATTTATTTATTTATTTATTTATATATATAAAAACTTAATACCCCGCCCCTCCCGCCAACAGACAGCCTGGGGTGACTTACAATATTCAGTAGACATTAAAGCGATATAAAATCCAATATAAAATAATTGTAAACCACAAATAAGGAGGACATTAATAGCCATTAATGAGTTGGGGAAGAGGTGCTCATTGCTCAAAGGATGTGCTCAAGATTCGGGAAGGAAAGGGTCCAAATCATAGATCTGTGAATGGATCCATCCCCCTATCTTTGAGTACATGCTCTCATCTCTGCTTCTTTGTCTCATTCCCTGAGCTCATTCTTTCAGTGCTTGGGGGTAGGAGGACTTGGGTTCATAGGTCAGATCCAGGAACTGTAAAGGGCCAAATAAAAACCAGACATGTCCCTCAGACAACACGTTCCCCTCTCAGACTCTAGAGCAATTGAACCTGTCTTTGGAATAGGTCTTTTTTTTTAATTGAACCAACCTGCTTAGATATCTCCGAGGGCCTTGTAAACTCTGAGATGGACTGGGCTCTTAGAATTCAAGTTATGTCATACAAAAATGGACAAAATGAAATGAGGTTCTGCTGGAATGAGTGGATTATCATGCAGGTTAAAGTATTGTTTGGTACAAGCATGACAAAATAATAGGACTAAAACAAACATCTGCAAAAATGAATATATTCATTGAATTCACGCTATTTGAACTGAACAAGATGAAGTTGATAACACCTATTAATACCTTTTTTGACAGATGTGTTTTCTGATTCTGTTTACTAGTTTATTATGTTTAATTATGTACAACTAGTTATGGTTATTTTATGCTAGGGCTAAAATGAGAATGCAAAGCATTCTCGTGAGAATGTGCGAGATTCTTGTAGTCCTCGTCAAGTTCTCGTGAGATCTCGCTGTGATTTTTGAGAATCACGCAAGATTCTCAAAAATCCTCCAAATGCCCTGTGCATGTGGAAAATAGCCACTGTAGCCATTCTGTGCATTCATGGCCCCCAGCAGCCATTCTGTGCATGCAAAGAGCATTTTTTGAGGTTTCTCGAAAATCTTGTGAGATTCTTGAAAACCCCCAAAGGGGGCATACGATGGAAGTGTGCACATGTGCAACCATGGTGGCCATTTGTGCATGTGCAGAATGCTTTGGGGGGTGTTTATATGGCGTCCCAGAATCTCACTGAGAATGGCGGCTAGAACACCGATTCGTACAAGATTCTTGACCCAGAGAATCTTGCAAAGAAGCCCATTCTCTGCGAGATTCTCAAAGGGGTCGAAATCTCGTTTCACCTCTATTCTATACCTTAATTGTGTATCAGCCATGCCCTCACCTGAGCACCATTGGCTCCAGCTGCACCAGAGCTTTAAAGAATGCAGCCTAAGTCAATAATCCCTGACTACTGTAAGCTTCTACTAGGCTTTACATATAATAGCCCACATGGCTTCCAGTGATGTGGAAGTGATGCTTCTTCACTCCCCATGGTTTTATAGAGTGGTTTCAAGAACCATTAAATATGCATGTCTTTTTCCCAGCAGGTTCTCCTTGGTTTTGTCAGTACACATGTATTTTAAAACATTGAATTACTTAAATATATCTTACTTAAATATATGTATGCTGAAAAGAATGGCAGATTCTGTATTTGTGAATGTTATTTGCATTTTCAGGTAACTCTCAAAATATCCAAATAAATGTTTACGTATTTGTCAACAGTCTGTTTCCAATTTTTCCCTGCCTTTTTTTCTCAGATATTCCCATTGTTTGATTGAATGTCCCAAACCAAGTGACCAAAACCACCAGAAAAACAGCTAAAACCCTCCAAAGAACTATCCAAGTGAAGTGGGAGTGCGTGATTACTATGTCATACTTGATCAAAGCAGGTGAATTCAGTGAATGCAGTATTTGCTGCAAACCTTTATTTAATCTCTTTTCCATATGCATTGCTGACTAGGTAGTTAGTTGTATTTGTAGAGAAGGACCTGCCTCCCCAGTCATGAGGGCAGAGTTGCTCTGTTTGGCAGCAACACCAGGAAAAAGCTGTAGTGGCCCTGTTGCTGCTTCTGACTATAGTGGGGTGAGAGTAGGGAGCTTGTCCTGTGGTACTAGATTAGGGTGGCCAGATACGCAAATTCTAGAGGGCACTTATGGGACATGCAGGTTAGAGGGCTGCTGCAGCCCTGCAGCCAGTATTTCTCATAAGTGTCCCCTAAAATTTACATATCTGGCCACCCTATACTGGATATGAATGCATCAGGGGCAGGTCACTCCAGTGCTTTATAGTACTGCAAAAGTATTTTGCTGTAAAGCCTCCCACAGTGCATAAAGGCCTTGTGGATCAAGTGGTGACAGTCATTTTTAGCTGCAATATTATAGGGACCACACCTCTTGCTTGTCCACCCCAAAACAATTAAAAAAACAAAACATCTTTAGATGCAGAGAATCTTATTGCTTCTGTAGTCTGATGTACTGCTAACTGCTGCTTTTGGGCTGAAAAGGAATCTTTTCCTTTTCCACTAGATTTGCTCCAGCATGGAGGTTTATTTTTTGCTTTCTCTGCAACATCCTAGTCTGGTGGATTAGCTAGGTAGATTTGGTTCAGTTTGTTTGACTCATGTTTGCCACAGTCCCCTTTTTGGTAGTTCTCTCTGATTTAACATGTTGTTTTGGGCATACGATGGAAGTGTTCAATTTGGTGGCCTTCCTTAGAGGTGATTCCCCATTAGTGACTGAGAGCATCTTCTAAAAGATGTAAGCCTATTTGTACTTTTGTAGAGCCCTTTGAAAACAACCCTTGTGGATTATCCTCCTTTTCGGTGTACCAACTGAGCACCACAATTCAAGCACCACAGTAGCTGTTTGGGCAAGAAAGGAAAATTTGGAGTCTTACCTCTGGTGAATTTTCCTTCTTTTCTATGAGTCAGGCAGGCAGTCTGTCTGCTGGGTGTTGTCCTCTCTTGAGGACTAGGCAGGATCCAAAGTTTGATTGGCAGCCTATGTCTGGGGGAGGAGCCGACTCACCTGTAGCCACCCCAGATCTGTGGCTGACAACTTTTAGTTATCCAATTTAACAAACAAAGTTGGAAAAAACATCTTAATCTTTTTTTAGTTATTTATTTTGCTATTTTTCTACTCTTAGTTGTCTTCCGTTTTTAGTGGGAAACTACCTTTCTACCCTTAGTTTTCTAGTATTTCTACCTTTAGTTTTCTACCCTTAGTTTTCTACTATTCTTACAAAATGCACAAACATAATAAAAACACACATAAAGTATCATTAAAAACATTAAAATGATAAAGAGAACTAAAAGGCAGAATTCCCCCTCCCCACCCCACCCTACCCATCTCCCTCTCCAAAGACTTGGTGGAACAGCCAGGTCTTACACTGTCTTTGGAAAGAGGGGAGGTCCAGGGCCAGATGGACCACATTTGGGAGGGAGTTACACAGCCTGGGAGTGGCCACCGAGAACACCCTCCCCATCATCGCCTTCCGGGCAACCTGGGGGACTTGGAGTTGGGTGTCCCCAGCCAACTGCAGGGGCCGCAATGCAATCCGGGGCCTGAGGTGGTCCCGCAGGTAAGTCAGGCCCAAGCCATTTAGGGCTTAATAGGTCATTACCAGCACCTTTAATTGGGCCCAGAAGATAATTGGCTGCCAGTGCAGATAACGGAGCACCGGTGTAATGTACTCATGGCGACCTGTCCCCGTTAAGAGATGGGCTGCCACATTCTGCACCAGCTGCAACCTCCAGACCAATCCCAAAGGAAGACCCATGTAGAGTGCATACAGTAGTCTAGTCTAGAGGTAATAAAGGCATGGATGATGGTGGCCAGATCTAAGTCCAAAACATACAGCCGCAGCCATCGTACCAGATGTAACTGGCTAAATGCTCCCCTCGCCACAGCCTCCACCTGGAGATCCAGGAAGATCTGTGAGTCAAGGAGCACCCCCAGACTGTGGACCTGTGTGGCCATAGGGGGGCAGACCCCATCAATGCTGGGGGCCACCCCCCCAGTCCTTCCCACCAACATCACCTCTGTCTTGTCGGGATTCAACTTCAGACAGTTCGCCCTCATTCAGTCCCCGACAGCTGCCAAGCACTGGGTAAACACCGAGCCTGCCGGGCCTGGGTCTACAGAAAAAGAGAGGCAGAACTGTGTGTCAATGGCGTACTGATGACAGCGCACGCCAAACCCTCTCACGACCTCGCCCAAAGGCTGCATAAACATGTTGAACAGGAGGGAGGGACAGAATAGAACCCTGCGGGACTCCACACATGAATTCCTGGGAAGATGAAGTACATTCCCCGAGAACCGCACGCTGAGGTCTCCTGGTCAGGTATGAGCGAAACCATTCAAGAACAATTCCGCCCCCCCCGCCCGGTCTGCAGCCAAGTCACCAACATCTCATGGTCAACAGTATCAAATGCAGTCGACAGATCTAATAGAATTAAAATAGATCTGCCCCGGTCTAATTCACGGTGCAGGTCATCAACCAAAGCCACAAGTGCAATCTCTGTGCCAAACCCAGGGCAAAAACCAGACTGTGAGGGATCAAGAAAACTGACCCGATCTAGATGCCCCTGAAGCTTCTGTGCTACCACCCATTCAATAACTTTCCCTAAAAAGGGAAGGTTAGAGACTGACCAATAGCTGACCAAGGAATCAATGTCAAGAAATGGTTTTTTGAGCAGGGGCCTTGCCACCGCCTCTTTGAGGTGGCTTGGCTTGGTACCCTGCCTTCCTAAAGGAGGCATTGACAACCCCCACCAGCAATGGCCCTAATGTCTCCTGGCAGGCCTTGACCAGTCAGGATGGGCACAGATCACAACCGATGGCCCTTACAGCCTCAAGGGCATCCGCCACATCAGCAGGTGACACCCACTGAAATTGAGTGATTTTATCCACAAAAAAAGTCAACAAACATGTCACAGCAGGCACTGGAAGATTCCCATTCCAGGCGGAGAGAGGCCAGACTGACCAGCTGCTGCACCACCTGGAAAAGCTCTACTGGACATGACTTTGCAGATGCTATGAGGGCAGCAAAGAACTCTTTCTTTGCTGCCCGCACCACCAGAGCATAAGCTTTTAAACTAGCTTTATGTTGCAATCGGTCGGCTTCAGCACGACTCTGGTGCCCCCGTAGCTCCAATAGCCATCCTTCCTGATTCATCTGGCGCAGGTTCTCTGTAAACCAAGGGGAACCACGTTGTTGGCATTCTGGAAGCAGACACCTGGGAGCCGTTTGGTCAATGGCCTCAGTCAACAAGTTGTTCCAGAAGACAATGAGATCATTGAGTGAACGAACAGTCATCGAGATCAGGAGGTAATTACCCATGGGCATTCCAGTACCTCTCTGGTTCCATAAGTCACTGGGGGTGGACCAACTGAACTGGTCCTACACCTCTCCGGGGGCAGACATGTGCCAGGAGATCGGTCCAGAGGAGATAATTATCTGTCCATGACAAGGTTGTAGTTGATACATCCCCCGCCACTGGATCCCCTGCCTCAAGACTAATAGATAAAACTTTTTTGAAACACTTAAAACAGAGTCACTTGCTGTGACACACCTTAAAATAGGAGGTAAGTGATATGAGAACAAATCCAGAAAGGAAATTGAGAGAACAAGAATGACAGAAGGTGCCTACCCTTCCAATACAGGCTAAAGCTGAAGATTCCCCCAATTTTAACAGCTAGCAGTAGGAGACCCAGCTAGGAGAATGGACTGGGTGGGTCAGACTGCCTGCCTGACTCATAGACAAGAAGGAAAAGTCACCAAAGATATGACTCCAAATTTTCCTTTCTCTATGAGTCAGGCAGCCAGTCCATCTGCTGGGACGTCACCAAGCAGTAAACCCCTGTAGGCTCAATCCACCACAAAGGCGGGACCAACAAATTGAAAAATTTCCTAAAACCTAGCTAGGCCTAAGCCTAGAGAGGGCTATGTCAGGACTCTCTGAAGGACTCTGCAGCCAAAAGCCGCTTGAGCAGAGGTCCATTTGTGAATACTGTAATGGTGCGTGACAATACGTATGGAAGACCAACAGGCAGCATTGCAGATATCAGTTACAGATGCCCCCTGAAACAGTGCTGCATTTGTGGCAGTGCAGCTCAAGAAATAAGCTGCGACATCTAACAGTATCTGTAACCCTGCAGAAGAGTAAGCAAGTTTAATGCATCCTGAGCCATCTAGCTATGGTGGAGTTGGAAACTTTACGACCCCTTTGCCCCTTTCTGAACCCTACAAACAGAGCTGAATCTATTCTAAACTCACTAGTTCTAGCTAGGTAGATTTTCAAAGCACTATGGATGTCTAGTTTGTGCCAGAGCACCTCCCTAGGATGAGTGGGGTTAGGGCAGAAGGATGGAAGCTCAAACTCCTGTTTCCTATGGAATGCAGAGTCGACTTTAGTGAGGAAAGCGGGATGTAGTCGACGAGAAACTTTGTTTTTGTGAAAGCGGCATATCTCCAAGTCCACCGACAAGGCCCCTAGTTCTGATACTATCTACACTAGGAATGCCACCTTCCACGAGAGAACCTTGATGGGTACTTGTAGTGGTTCAAAGGGAGGATCCTGAAGGGTTTGTAAGACTACATTCAGCCTCCCAGAAGGGAACCTATGCTTCACAGGAGGAGCTAGGATCGACCCCACTCTAAGGAATTTCTGGATATGCGGATGCTTTGCTAGGGGAGTATTAGCGTCTCCTACCAGGATGGTGGTTAGTGTTGAAACTTGTCAATGTAACATCTTAGCGCTCAAACCTTTATCCAGCCTGCTTTGTAGAAAGTCAAGTACATCACTGGTTTTGGCGAAAAGGGTCTCTGTCAAAAAGCCTACACCGGCCAACAAAAGCCTTCCAGGTTGAATTGTAAATTCAATTAGTGGAGTCCCTCCTAGTTTAGAGCAGGTTCTTTAGAATTGCCTCTGAGTAGCCAAATGAGCTTAGTTGTTGCCACTCAACCTCCAGGCTTTTAGTCAGAGCTTGTGGATTCCTAGGTGCCTGATGGGCCCCAGGGACAGCAGGTCCTCTCTCAGAGGAAGCAGCCAGTTTGGTTCTCAGAGCATCTGCCTGATCTTCATGTACCAGGGCCACCTCGGTCACCAGGATCACTTCCGCTTGCTGACTGAATTCTGTTCTGGACCTGAGGAAGGAGAGGGACTGGCAGAAATGCATAGAGAAGCTGATGTTGGGGCCACTGTAGTGCTAGGGCACTCATCCCCATTGCCACTGAGTCCTTGAACCTGGACAGGTATCAGTGAACCTTGCAATTGTTTGCACTAGTGAAAAGACTTATTGATGTCTGGCCCCATCTGTGCATTATTTCCTCAAACACTTCTATGTTCAGAGACCACTCATTGGGATCTAGAGTCTGCCTGTGCCTGCTGAGCCAGTCCGCTTGCCTGTTGATCTTGCCCCTCGCGTGTCTCACTGACAAGGATGGTAGGTTGAGCTCTGCCCAGTGGAGGAGAGCCTGAGACTGGAGGTGCAGAGGCTTTGATCAGGTCCCTCCTTGACTGTTAACTCTAACCAGTTGATGTGGTGGCTCATCTCTGATGTGTTCCACTTGCCCTGGGCTGTTGACCCTTCACAGTGGGCTCCCCACCTCAGTAGGCTCGTGTCTGTGGTGACCAGAGTCCTGAGGGGATTCTGAATCGGCTGTCCCTCTAAGAAGTGCCCTGGGAGCAACCAGCAGTGCAGGGACTGCCTGACATGCAGAGACACCTGGACCAGTAAGTTGTGTCTGCTTGCTATTTGTTTCTTCCAGTTCAGGAGAAAGAGATGTAGCTGTCTCAGATGGAAACAGGTCCATAGAACTGTGTCCAAGCAAGACACCATCAATCCAAGGCCCCTCGCTAGCAGCATGATGGGGACTTGCTCGCTGTGAAGGATAACCATGATGACCTCTCGTGTTTTCTGCTGCCTGTCCTATGACAGAGGAACTCTGTCTCAAGCTGTGTCCAGTAGAACCCCCCAGGTGCAGTAGCTGTTGCGTTGGAGACAGGGAACTCTTTCCCCAATTCACAAGAAATCTGTGGGGTTGTAGAACCTCTAGCATTCTCTGGACATCCCTGTAGCATTCTTGGAGCGACCTGGCTCATACTAGAATATCATCCAGGTAAGGAAACATGCTGATTCTTTCTTCCTGGAGATTTGCAGTCAGAACCATGAGTACCTTCGTGAATCGTGAACACCCTTTTGGCAAGTCCAAAAGGTAGAGCATTGTATTGATAATGTCGGTGGCCGTATGCAAACTGAAGGTATTTGCGGTGCTTGGGACACACCGGGATGTGAAGTTAAGCCTCCCAGAGGTTGATGGGGGCTAGGAAATCCTCAGGGTGAGGAGCATAGATTGAAGGGTCTCCGTGTGGAATTTCTTTGGCTTCAAGAATCTGTTCACCCCTTGTAGGTCTGGGATGCCTTGGACATCCCCATTCTTCTTTGGAGCGGTAAAGAAGATGGAGTAAGTACTGCAGAACCTCTGTGTTTCTGGAACCAGCTCTGTTGCCCCTATTTGTAGCAGGTGATTGATAGCTTCTAACAGTGTGGTGTGCTTGGTCAGGGAATGTGACTCTGGCACTATCGGTGCCAGAGCTATCGGTGAAGGAGGTGTACTAGGCTTGATGGAAGAGCCTGAGGAGCCCCCCCACCCCAGTGGTTGAGGTCATGGGCATGCTGGTCTGAAGGAGCTGTGAACCTTCTGGGAAGAGGAAGATGACCCGCTCTGGCAGCGGAACAAACTTCTACACCTGCGGGGGGAGGCACGTTCCCTGGGGTGCTTGTGGCTGTGGCTCCGAGACCAAGAGTGGGAGTGAGGGCTCCTACTCCTTCTGTGGCTAGCTGCCCTGCTATGCCAGTGGGAGGTGCCAGAGGCGGAGGCCAAGTTGGAGGAGCAGGCCCAAGAAAGGGCATGCGAGCCGACTGTGTGGGAAACACTCACCACCGTCGAAGTCTCTCATCCTCCATGATCCTTCTGAGCTACCTTCACTTCTGCCCCAGTGGGTGAAGCCTGGCGGGGTGCCAAAAGTCCAGGCTGCTCATCTGAGGACATCTGGACAGGGTTTGGTTGAGCTGCCACGGCTCTGCGCCCCCGCCTGGGCAGGGGACCAGCCTGCGGGGAGGGTCTCCTCTGGACCTTATTAGAGGCCATAGCCCCAGACATCTGGCACACATTGGACTCTTAAGTCCCAGCAGGGACTTGTGCTGGATTCCTTAGGGGACCGCAAAACCCCCCGGCCCCATGCTTACCTCCCAAAGGGGGGAGTTCTGGGGAGGAGGAGTCTGCTCCTGCAGTTCATCTATTCCCCTGACTAACTAATACTGGAGAAAGGAGATAAAAAGAAAAAGTGAAACTAGTTAGAAAGGCCTAAGCTCTCTACACAAAGAAAGCTCAAGGATCCTGACCTAACTCCAGGAGTCAGGAACAGATCTGGGGTGGATACAGCCAGGGTTGCTCCTCCCCCAGGCACAGGCTGATAATCAAGGCTTTGGAGCCTGCCTGTACTCCAGGAGAGGACTACAATACCAACACCCAACAGACGGATTGCCTACCTGAATCATAGACAGAGAAATGTTGCTCTGCTGTGACTGGGCAAAGTGGAAGGCTGTACGTGGTCAGCCTTCCCCATGTATGTGTGACAGGCTGATATGGTATCCTATCATGGAGGCTTTGATCAAATTAATTGTTGTCATGAATGGGCTCAACAAAGGGTGCAACCAGATGAGCGGCGCTGACCCGATCTCTCCGCAGCCCCATGGTGGGCAATTGGCCCTGCCACACTACAGGGTCAGCGCAGGGAGCAAGGCACATGAGCGTGGGAAAGCTGGGTGACTTAGCCCATCTCGGAGCCCAGGTTCCGTCCACAGAAGTGGCTGCCCAGCCCTCCCCCGCCTCCCTTCCTGAGCCCAACTGAGAACCGCCCCCTGACTGTGACGTGGCCGTGTGCAATGGGCGCTACCACCCATCACTCATGGGATAGTACCAATTTACTCTGGTGGCTATTAATAATTGGCATATTATTTATGCTCAATTTTTAAAAATCATTCTTTTCCTTTCTTTTTTCCCCTTTATCCTGATGCTTCTATCTGGAGAAATTTTGAAGCTTCTCCTGATTTAGATTACCTTCAGTAGCAGGTAAACCCATTATTTGGCCAGACTGAATTAGGAAAGGGCACCTGAGCGTTAATCAGTTCATTGAAAATTATTCCATGTCTTTTCCAGAACTGAAAGAGAGGTTCAACCCAGAACTGGAAAGGAGCTGCAGTACATTTAGAGAAGCCATGTTTGTATCAGTTCAGCACTAACTTTCTAGCTATCTCGGGTCCACCTGAACACTTGCAGTTCTCCAAAAGTTATCTAGGTTACCAAAGCCCAGGTACTTCATACGTACCTGGATAACAAACTTCTCTAAGCAAACTCCCATTTGAAAAGTAAATGGGAGGTGAAGCTAGGACAATATTTAAAATAGATCACTGGAAACAAATCCTAGCCAGTACTCGGTGTTGTTT
Organism: Sphenodon punctatus; assembly: GCA_003113815.1. Lineage (NCBI taxonomy): Eukaryota > Metazoa > Chordata > Lepidosauria > Sphenodontia > Sphenodontidae > Sphenodon > Sphenodon punctatus. The sequence goes on along the minus strand of QEPC01000531.1, from coordinate 23,095 downwards.
CTTGGACCTCTGTCTAGGACTGATCCAGCAGAAACAATGATATTGAGAGTGTATTAGAATACCTGCACAACCTGCCTATTTTAGCAGTCAGCATAGCCCTTTGGCAGCTTGGATGTTAGAGTAGTTCCTAGTAACTAGCCCTATAATTCAGATCTTAAAAACATTCACTTTCAGGTGACTAATTCAAATTTCAAGCCATATTTGATAACTGGAAGTCATTAATTTCTATTCACTATTTGTGGTCTTCACATGGTTTACTGCTTGGCTGTGGTGCCGTCCATTCCTGAAGCCTGTAGGTTAGCCATTTTGTTTTGTTAGACCAGCACGGTTAAAGCTTTAGTAGTCCATGGTACACAAGACGATCATAGGGTGCAGTGGGAGTGCTGAAGACAGTTAACCAAGTCTCTGGAAGTCATGGGTTCAAGTTCTGCTTGTTCTCATACCAGATGGCCAGCTCTGTGAATGAGTAGCTCACCCCACTGGATTTTGGGAAAGGCAAAGGTAGTTGGGCATGGCGCTGGTATTGTAGTCTGCAGAATTAAGTGTGCTGTTGTTTCCCAATGAAAAGATGTCCACTAGACATAAATTACCATCCTTTGTGGGCAACTTCATAGATACCTAGAAATCAAACAGACATGAAACCTAAATGACCCTTTCCCCTAATATGTGACATCAAGGGTATCAACCACTTCTTGTATTAGAACCTAAGAAAATTCTCATATTGCTTTCACCAAGATTGTTAAATTCTATTGTTCTCTCTAGAAATCAATAGCTTTACTTCGCTGTATTGAAATCTTCATCTCCCTTAAGTTGCTGCTTTGCAATTTTTCTTTATGTTGTAATTTCCAAGTATTGGAACTTAGGGCATATCCCTGATTAATTAGGTGGATGGCAGGATATGCCTCCTGAACCACGGAATACCGTACTATGCTTTATGTACTTATACTTTTTATGTACCTAACTTGACTCTGGCTCTTTAACTTTTAACGTGCCAATTAAGAATAAGGCTTGAGCATTTTAAATAGCTGTCTCCAACTGCTCCCAGCTGATTTATCTGCTAGCCATGAATGGAGTTGTTCAACAAAATGCTAAAGAAAAACAGCTTTTTAAACTTAACTAAATTAACTTCATTCTTTTTGTCAGTACTCTAAAGGGCAAAGCTTTAAAGAGCATATTTTCTCTTCTTTCAAGAAACAGACTCATCTGGATGTACTACCCTAGCTAATCTATATCTTTTAATTAAATTATATATTCTCAGTCCTGTTTTACAGTGCTCTTTTATTTTACCATGTCCTACCCTTGTGCCACTTTGTCCACCAAGAGCGGTCCTAGCAAGGACCATCCACAGAATCCAAATTACATTGATGATTCTAACAGTGTGTTGGCTATGGCAGAAGAAAAAAAATGGGGTAGCCTTTAACACCTCTGAACCTGGCTTCCCTGCTCACTGTGCATACACAGAGGCACAGCACGTTAGGGCTGAGACGAGAGCAAGTGTCTCTGTTCTGAAGGGAAATACCGACTTTTTGGGAGTGCTTGCAAGTGCCTGTCAGTTCTTTGTCAGTTTCTAGTGATTCCACGCTTCAGCCATTTTTTGTCATTTTCGTCACTTCCCGGGACTTTTCGTCACTCTCTGGGACTGTTTCATCACTTTCCAAGAAATTTAAGACAGCTTTAGGGTGGTTTTAAAGCACTTTTATGGCAATTTCCAACACTTCCCTGGTGCTTAGCCAGCCAGTTTTCATCTCCACAGCCCTGGGGTGTGGAGCCCACCTGTAGCCACCAGTAATACGGGTGGTGATGGTGGGGATTTTCTACTTGCAGGCAAATCCTGCAGTTTCAGGACCACATCTGATAGGCTGCCCAGAACTGCAGAAATTGCTCACAGGTAGAAAATATGGGACCATGGCTAACGTATCCCTCCTTTCCAACTATTCCCATGCAACACTGTCTTAGCCACTCTCACATACAAATGGTGAGCATGATTCCATAGCCTGTGTAAACTGTGCAGTAGCTGCACACATGTATGCATGTGCGGTTTCCACCTGGCACAATAGGCCAGCTATGGGGATACATGTGGTTTATGTGGGCTTTGGGAGCGAGCCCATTGTTTGTATTTTGAGAACGTTTACTGCTCCTTTCCTGAACATGCTTGAGTTTTGCTAATATGACAGGTAAGCTGTAGTTTACTACCAGTTAGCAACCTTTGACGGTTGTGTGTATTTTCTCTCTTGGAATGAAATTTTTGGAACCACCTAGGTTTTCATAATCTCTGTTTTTCTTGTGTGTATGCAAATAAAAATCATTTAAAAAACTAAATAAAAAGGAATACAAATAGTATTACTATTGAATAAGCAGTTTGTGGCAAGTTAATAGTCTCTAGATATCAACATCAGTGCTCACTTAGTACAGGAATCTTGAAACTGTTGTGAAAATCAGCTGCAATCCACAAACCACTTACACTGGGCTTCAGTGGGGCTTCTCCAGAGTAAGTGGTTTATTGATCACAGCCATAGTCTGTAGTGTGGTTGCTGTGTTGGTCCCAGGCATAGAAGCGACAAATGCAACAATCCTCATCCCATTAAAAACAATAGTAAAAATCTCATTGTCTTCAGTGGGGGTCTGGATTTCACCCAAAGTGTAGTTTTTTACTGAACCATATTCTCTTGGTGAGAGCACAAACATTTAAGCTTCATAGAGCATCCAAAACTGAAGAAGAACTCACATTAAAAGAAGTTGGTTGAATAAAAGGAATAATATTTGAACTTTGTCTCCTGTAGAAATAGCTTGTCAGTGAAAATGAACTCCAAGCTCTTGCCTACAAGGGCCCACCTTGAACATGCTATATACTGCTACAAAACCCTTAGCCACTGAAAGGATTTGTTCACAGGACCACACTCTCTTCAAACAATACATCACTTCAAACAATACATCCCTTCAGTATCTCTGCTCCACCTACTCAAAGAATTGTCTGACAGCAGGGACTGCTGCTGTATTATCTATCACCTTTTTATTTTCTTTGCCACTTGCAAAGATGAAACTTCATGTATGGTTTTTTAAAGTGTTAGCAGTGTTTATCATAGGATTTGCCCTATTGTCTGCCTACTTTTTGATGGTGACCACACACTTAAGCTGAGGGGGGGGGGGACCCCAGTACAGACAATTATTTACGATTAGGCAGTTTCATTTGTTATTATTATTATTATTATATTTATATTCTGCCCTATTTCTAAGACTTATAAATACAAATCACCTATAAAACTACCTCCCTCCAAAACCTAAATCCTCCCACATCACTCCCATTCCACTGATGCTTACACCCTTCCTCCACACTCCCAAATCTCTCCACTGAACCCATAGCCCTCCCCCCCCAAAAGGGGCCATATTCCTCCTTCCCAACCATTCCCATGCAACACCATCTTATCCACTCTCACTCATGGGGGAATCTCCTTCCCCATTTCCATCTAGACTAGTACCCCTCGAGACTAGTACCCCTCTCCCGCTCACAGCAGGGTCATAGCTGTCCACAACTCCAGCCCTCTCCTTTGCCCCCATAATACAAATAACAAGCCCCAGGTACAACATCTTACAGACTTAAAATCTCCTGATGCCCTCACCCCCATTACAATACAACACAAACCCCTTTCTGTAAAAACATTAAAATCTAAGAAGTGGCAAAGCACAATGCCTTACTGCAACTACCAGCCATGTAATGGCCAACTACTGGCTGGTACCCATCGAAGTCACCACAGACAGTCACCTGCAGGGTTGATGACAGTTGATGTAGGCTGCAGGAGCTGGGAGGGAGGTGAGGTTGATGTATACTTGCCAGCATCCCTCTCCTTCTCCCTCTTTGCTATCCTATCTAGTGATACTATAGACGAGTCGACTTTGTTCTCCTTATAAACCCAATAAGAGTAAAAGAAAGGTTTGGTAAAAGTTAAAATATCAAACCAGACTACGGCAATCTCCTTCTTAATGGCCTTCCCTATTCTCACCATCACTCTCAGTTCTGTTCAGCCTGGTTGTCCTCCTTGCCCACTAGTCTGAATACGTTGATCCCTTTGATCCCAACAAAAACACCTCCTCCTCACTTTCAAAACTCTTTGCAGCCTCGGTCCTTCCCATCCTTTTGCCCTTATTTTACACTATGGTCCTTTTCAAATGAGCTACGGTGGGGGGAAGATGGTGGGTGGGTGACACATGGGTGGCCGACATCCACCCACCTCCACCTATCTCCATGCATGGAGCCATCCACATTTGGGCCAATGTGTGGCCCAATGTGTGGGCGAAGGGTGGAAGAGGCAGGTGGAGATGGTTCGAGCGTGCATGCACCCCCACCCACCTGCCACAGTGGTCACACGGGACTCCCCCATGCATGTACATGCAGGCACCCACATGTGCGTGGCGTGGGGGTGTCTCATGTGAAAAGAGCCTATGTTCCCACCCAGGAACCATGCTCCTTTGCCACCACTCTCGTTTGTCCCAGAGTCCCCTGCTCTTTAAACCATCTTTGTCCCTTTTTCCTTGCTGCCCCTATGCCCAACCCTCTCCCTAAACTCAGACATTCAGTTCCTTCCCTACTACTTTTAAGTGCCTCCTAAAAACCTACAGCTTCTGCCAGGCTTTCCCTAGCTCCTCACCCCCCACAAATGGGCTCACTGATGCCCCTACTTGTACCACTTTATCCTTCAAACTAAATATGACTAAAGAAGTCCCTTCTTCTCCTTGTAACTAAGCTAAACTTGTACATCTGCAGATTTTCAACATTATGAATGTATCGCGGTCTCTCTCTGTATGCCCCTTCCCTTGTCCATCCTAGATTGTAAGACCCTTGGGTCAGGGACCTGTCTCTAATTATGACTGTGTAGTGCCAAGCGAATTTGCTAGTACTATAGCATTAATAATAAAAGCAATAATAATAAAATCAGGGTCATTTAAAAAAAATAAAAATGTGTAATCAATTTGAGGCATTTTCTTCAAACTCTGCAGAAGCATTCTCCTTTGTCCTCAAGCTAAATATGGCAATTTAGGCTAGACCAAATTTAAATAATGCTTTAGATTCAAAGATGCAAGCTATCTTGCCATATTAAGTACAACAAACAAGAGATGGCATTAAAATAAAGGAGGCCACTTTTAGGTTATTCAGTTGCCCATTCCGTTTGTGAAAAGCTTTGTGCTGCTGTATTTTGGCGATCCCCATATTCCTGCCATGCCCATGTTTTTCCTCCACATCCCTTTCTACTTTCACAAATTGTCTTTCCTCAGATTTTAGAGCTTGATTTCCTGACCCCCTTTTCAAAAGCTATTAACAGAATCCCTCTCTACCCATGTATATCAATTAAACCCACAAGAAAAGGATATTGAAAGTATTATGTGAGCCATTGCAGATGGGCAAGAAAGTGTCTCAGGCAGAGACTTTCTGACCTTCACAAGCTTGATAATTAACTTAAATTCAATAGTCCCTTCAGCGTTCACCACTTACACACCTAGCTCAACTCACTCATTCCCCAGATTGTACCCTTGTTACACGTTCCTCCTTTTTATAGTCTTTAAGGGGAAAGAATCCGCCGTCATAAATCTTAAATCTCTCCAAAAGTACAAGTAAAAAAACATAAATATATGTAACAGATGCACAATTGCCTCCTGGGATGAATGCATTATGCATACAGAACTGTCATAACATCCCTCACACAATCACATTTTCTCTCCGCTCATGGTCGTTACACCTATCTCATTTTGACAATGCACCTAGTTGTAATGTGGAAGGCTTAAAGTTTTAGTGCCATCTTTTAAAATGTATTTTCCAGTTTCTGAAATGTGCTTATTTATATTACACAAGCATGGAGACATGTACACACACCTTGATCAGACAAGTGTATGCAAGGTAGGGGGGGAAATGGCTGTATATTGCCACCAAGTTTGCTGACATATATAATCATATACCAGAGAGAAGGTGGACTTCAGGACAATCAGATAGTCTATGTTTAATCAATGCACTCTTAACAAGCTTTTTTTTGGTGTGTGCTGTCTTTTCAATAAATCAAATATAGACTAATCATTTGATCAGAAGAAAGAGGTTCATTATACTGTTGTAATTTTTTTGTGCAGCCTCTCTTTTGAGTCAATATACATCTATATAAAGTCAGAAGGTTGCCTATGTAATCCCATTTAAAGGGTCATTTCAGTTGTTTGTTGCTTTCCAAAGGTGTCACCTTTCCAGCTGAAGCTTGGTATGCTTGCTCCCAGTAAGAAGTCCCATTTTTCTGATGAAACTCGCAGAGAGCAGATGAGCTATTTTCAAGTATGGAAGAAGTGGGAGGCAGGGGTGGGGGTGGAATTTTGCTGTTAAAATTGTGACAGTTGCATTCCGAAGAGCAGTCGAGATTTAGCAAATGTTGTTGGAACTCTGATATATGGCAACTAAAATGTAGTTGAATATCAGTTTGATGAGGAAGGATTATCCAGTATTATCTGTGAAAGTTTATGGGTGAAAATAAATGGATGATAGCCCACAGGAGTACTGTGTTCAGTCCGGGCAGCCCCCACTTAGGGGGTTTCGTGCAGCAAACCCAATTCATGGGCAGATGCCATGTTCCACCCACCACCACCCATCCCTCATGACTCACCGCCTCAGGGAATTCTGGGTCCAGGAAGCTCCTTCTGCTGTTTGCTTCCTGGTTTGTTTGGTTTGTAACGCCTTTTAGAGCTCTCCAAAGTGAAACAAAACAGTAGAAGTCCCAGGGAGAGCAAGAGTGACAAATAAACTCACTTTTCTGACTGCTGGGACTGCTCGAAGTGCTTTGCCTACATGGAGGCTGTGTGCACCCTAATAGACGGGTGCAGACATGTGGGCAACCATTGGCCTGGTGGGCCTGCAATGCCCCAGGACTCTGCTGTGAGTGGAGGTTCTGTGGAAGCTCTGTGGCACATGGGGGTGCACATCTCATGGCCATATCATAAACAGGAAAAACTGGTGTGGGTTATTGTCTTGTTTATGAAAACCCTAACTGGGAAGAGGCAGGGTTCCTCAACTAGGATTCAGCCAGCAAAGGCTCTTCCTAATTTCCATTATCAACAGGACTATTCAGAATACAAGGGACCTACACATGCAGATCCAACAACATTTTGCAGACATGAAACCCATAAATCCTTACATGAATGAGCTTGTACAGAAAATGGTCAGTGAACAAAAGCACTGATTTTACTGTGGGTATTCGCTTCTCCCAAAATGACCACGCGGTTTCTGATTTCTCAATCCTTGTCCTGAAAGGGAACCTGTTCAACAGCTTTAAAAGACAGGCCTGGGAACTACTAAAATACATAGATACCAAAACCAGATTGACTCAGCTCTTTAAAGCCACCACAGAAATATGTAGGTAACTGGCAGCCTGCTGCTTGCTTGTGCTCACCTGCTGTATGGTATTCCTCATGTTGTATTCAGGGACTTTGATATTCAAACAACCTTCCCCACCCTTGTTTTTCACCACCCCCTCCCTAAAGGTTTCCCATCATAGTTCCCAGTTTGCATTTACTTTGTTACCACTTGGTTTCTAACAGCATCATCTTTTTTTTTTTTTTTTTTAAAAAAGCTCATTATTTAAAACGTTTTTTAAAGTTTGCAGCACCAATGATTTTTCCCCTAACAGCTTCCTTCCATGTGATTCATATCTTGCATTTTCACAGTCCATAATACTGACTTGGTACATGCACAAGGAAGGACCCTGTGTGGCCTGAAAGCTTGCTACTCTTACCAACAGTAGTTGATCCAGTTAAAGATATTATCTGAATTATTTTGTCTCTGTCTCTTACATTTGGAACCAATATGTCAACTACACTCTTTCTCTAGACTCCTCTTCCAAATATTTTGCAGAATGTTTTCCTTGAAAATGCCGTTCTGTCTGTTCCCCTTCAGCAGTCAGACTGTAAGGGTGTTTTCACACAGGCAGGGAGGCTGGAGTTTCTCCATGGGGCCACACGCAGCAGTCACCCATGGGGACAAAGAGGGGAGGAGCCCTTCAAATGGGCAGACCCACGTGTGATCCCCTTGCTCTGGTTCTTCCCAGGAAGCTCGACATATGAGCAGAACCCCAGGACACCACTCCTGTGGCAGCAGAATGGGGCACATGGAGGAAGCAGCCACCACCACCTGTTGTTATTATTATTATTAACAAACATTTATATAGCGCCAGCAGTGTACCTGGCACTTTACAAAGTAATAAAATAGACACAGTCCCTGCCCCTAGGGCTTACAATCTGAGAGACAGGAGCTGGGGGAGAGACTTAGGAAGGGGAACAGAGGGAGAGACAAGGGGTCTAACATTCATGAAGATGCGAGGTCTCAAGTGCACGTACTTGGCTTGGTTACGATGAGAATGACAGCAGGCAGGTCCATGTTGCAAGGATAAGGGTAAACCGATCGTAGGTATAGGAATAGTGGCTCAGCAGGATAAAGAGTCAGACAGAGCAGAGCGAAAGAGGTGAGTTTTAAGGAGAGATTTGAAGGTATGAAGGGAGGGGGCAAGGCGGATGTGGACAGGGAGGGAGTTCCAGGCATGGGGGGCAGCAAGTGAGAAGGGACGAAGGCACTTAGGGGAGCAGGGAAGGCGTGGAAGGGTGAGAGAAGGGGCAGAGGAGGAGCGAAGTGCATGGGCTGGAGTATGGAGGGCGATAAGTGCAGAGAGGTAGGGGGGAGCAAAGTTGTGAACCTGTCAGCTGTTGGAGCAGCAGCAGGGTGTGTGTGTGTGCGCCCAGCTGCCCAGTGCCCACCCATCAGCTGTTGGAATGGTTCATGGGCGGGAGGAGAAGCAGCTGTAGAGGGGACCCCACAGAGGAGGAGGATCCGGCCTGGTGTCCCTGGCTGTGCAAGAAGCCACTCCAGCCAGGGACAACCTCCTCCTTCCCAGGGTCCGCCCCAACAGCTGATGGATGAGAAGCCAGGGCATGCGCACATTCCACACACCACCACTACAACAGCTGATGATGGCTGGTGGCATTTTCTTCAGGGACCCAATCCCTGCAGGCACAGTGGCCTTGTCCACGGTGCTTGCAGTTGTGTATGCCATGGCCCTGGGTTAGGCTGGGTTAATCCGCACAGTGTGCTCTTTGTTTCTGGGGATGATGCTGTTTAAAGCTGCCTCAGGGCAATCGGCAGGCACCTTTGAGCAGGTGGATTTGGGGCAGAGTGAGGGCAAGTGGGGCCCCGTCTCACGTGATTACACCCTAAATGGCAGCAGATTGACTCCTTCATCTTGCTTCAAAGTACTTACTGTTTCAATAGAGACTTCTAATGGTAGAGTGAATTATCTTACCTGGAAGGGTGGATGCTGTTCTTCTTGAGATGGGTCTTTTTGGTATAGAAGATTCGCCTTTGTTTCCTCCAGGATATGTTCTGCTTTGGTTCTTGTGCTACACCCTCCGGGTTATGGCATCTTCCTTTCCCAGTCACAGTACTTTAAATCATTCTGAAATACCAGGATGACAGAAGTATATCTGTATGACTGGCCGAAAGGGCAGGAAGATAAGTTATTCAAGCCCATGTACATGTGTGACATTCCTGCTGTTTTCCTTCAAGTATGAACTGAGGGTACAATGCTGCATTATTAGAGTCAATGGAAAAGGAACCATTGACTTTAATAGATGGAGGGCTGAGCTCTGAATTTCTAGTTTGGCTAGCAGCTTGATCCACAAAGTGTGCAGCTGATGCAAGCCCCATTGTAGTGATTTACACCTGTGAAGACAAGAGCTTTGACAATCACATCTTTCAGGCTTGGAACCTTAATGTCTTTCTAGGGTGAGATCTTTTCCTGTGATTTGGAACTTTCCATGGACATCTTTTGGCCATTCTAATGTATTTTCAAGAGTAGTTTTTTATTTCTTTTTCTTTTCTTATGCACCATTCCCTGTTGTCTTAACTTATTACGTGTTATTTTATTTTGATTATACACTTTTCATGCTAAAGAGCAGTCTTCTAATTTTTGTGCATTGCTATGCACTCCAGTTGCACTGTGTATATCCTCCTCCTTCTCATCACTATGTTTTTTTCATCTCCAATGCCTGGTTGGCATAGATAGCATGATTAAAGAACAGTCTAAAATAGTAGCTGATGTTTACTTACTTACTTTGCTTTGTTACATAGGTGTGCACAAAAAGTGGGAAGACTTCAAGGCATCAAGGCAAGGCATCTCTTTTCAGTTTTGTAATTACTCTACTAGTTCCAGTGGTTGAGAGCATCTATAAAGGAAGTAATGTAACATGTTGAATCATAATGCACTCACAGAATATGGTCGTTTTTACATGGACCTCCCCCCACACACACACTCGGTGTTCGGGTAGGTGTGCGGGGTGTGTGTGTGTGTGTCCATGTATACGGCTGGCAGTGGGTGGGGGTATGGGTTTCTGCTCGGTGTTCACCCATGTGAACATCAAGCAGGATGGGTGGGGGTGCATGCACGCTCCCATGCAACATCCACCTCCACCCACGGGGCCTTCCGGAAAACCGGAGGAGGCTCCATGGGTGGAGGTGTGTGTGTGTGTGTCTGTTTAAACGGACACACACCCACCTGCACCCACCGCGGCAAAACACCCATCCCCCCACCCACCTCCGTCCATGTAAAATGGTCTATGGTGAATATATTTATTTTTCCAGTGTCAGTTAATAGAAATGACCATAGTTTTTAATTAGTTGCTTATAAAACCAAAATAATGTATATTGATTTCACAATCTTGCTTTGGTTTTAATGAATTAAACAAATTGCCTCAGAATATGGCTGGCTTTCAGATGTTTACTAAATTCTTGGCAATGTCAACAGGTACTTCAATGAAGTCTACTGCAGTAGTACAAATATAGCACAGCACTAAAGTGTGTTGGTAGAAATATGTAAGTACAGTAATTGGTTATTAAACAATGCAAACATTTCCGTACCACTTGTTATACTTTCAGTTAAATGTATACATTTCACTGGATCAGATAGAATGGCTAAAATATGAGTGCACTGTCCTTCATATGCACTGTAAAATATATTGTACAGTTAAGTATAGAGTCAAAGTCCGTCTCAAGACATGCAGCCCATTGGGCAGGACGAGCTGCCATTGGGCAGGATGGGGCTAGTTATACATTCTGTAAATAAAGAAATAAATGAATAAATAGAGCCGGTGTGGTAAGTAAGGCACACCAGTTCTGTGGCCTGTGATGCACAAGGGAGTAATGCAGTCAGAACCATGTCTGGCCATTTTTGACTGATCCATGGATTAGTTACCTATTCGCAGCTTGGTGGCTTGGAGACTGCCATCCACTGCGAGACCAAGCAGGACTTGAACCCACAGGCTGTAGGGATATAATAAGTGGTTTAACCACTCTGCCACCACTATGGTATTTAATGGAATATACAATATTTTGACATACATTATTTAATTAATTTCATTATTGTATCTTACAAAGGGATTTAATGACTATCTGCAAGGCTTTGTAAGCAAAGGCTGGAAGGTATGTGTGCACAGGATACAAAGTTATGTGTAAACAATAATTTGAGATATTTTGTCAACAGAAATGAAACAAGAAATAACAGCTATCTGAATAAAGTCACTTCCAAAAACAGCTAGACTTTGTGATATTGCATATATAATAATGCTTCCTGAATTCAAATTAACCATATTGAATACAGTAACCGTTCTACTGCCATACCTTTCTTCCTGAGCATGTGATATGAACAATGACATTACAATCTTAAAGCTGTAACTAGAATGAGTTATGTTTGTACTATTTCCCATTCTCATTATATTCTTTGTCATACAATGAATTAATGTTGTGCCATTTTCTATTCTCATTACAATCTTTTCCTTATGAATGGGGCATCAGAATTTTAATGTCTTTTGTAATCTCTGAGTTATAGTAGTATGTTATACAACTATGACCTTGTTTAATATTTTGCATTTTGATTGGCTGGCCATTACTAAGTGAAACCCAAGGGGTAAGGTTGCCATGACCAGCCATTCAAGTTGACAGCTCTTGAGCCACATGGTTTTGCTGAGCTCAAGTAAAATCCACAAAGATGAATGTTTTATTGCTCTTTACTAGGAAGATTGAAAACCTTCCCTGCACAATGGTAAATAGTGTTTTCCATCCCAAATATGAATAAGATGCAGGACAGCTCAGTTACTGAAAATTATAGCTTCATACTTTCTTTAAGGCCAGAAGGGACCAATATGACCATATAGTCTTACCATGGACTAGTTGAATTAAAGTATATATTTATTTACAAGATACCAAACCTCCATTTAAAGATTCCAAGCACTGAGACCACTTTTAGACATGCACCGAGCACACGCAGCATAAAATCACACCGCGTGTAAAAATCACGCAGATCGGGTTTAGACATGACATTTTGTGCATTAAAGCCAGTTGGCAATTTTTTAAAAACTGTGATCTAAGTTTTGATTAAAGAAATAATGTGAAGGCATTAGCTCCAGAGAACTCTCTCTTTCTTTCCTTGCTTGAAAATCCACTGAAAGCTAAAGATAGACAAATTCATCCTTGAACTAAGGGTGTTTTCAGACGTTACGGGGCCGCTTGACCCCGTACCGAAAACAACCCTTTAATTCCCCGCCGGGGTCACCCCATCACGCCATATCAGACATGCCGGGGGGATCCCGGCGGGGAATCTGGGAGGGGGAGGGGCCGTGTGGCACAACGTGCAGCCGCACGGCCCCGCCCCCTCCATGCACCCCACCGCCCGCCCTCCAGGGAGACGGGTGGGCGGTGGGACCAATGTGGCTGCCGCGTCGGGCCGGATGTACCGTGGCCCGGGATCCCGCTAGGGATCCCGGGCCATGGCAACCGGCCAGATGTTACTCTTTTTTGGTTGCCGCTGTGGATCTCTTTGACCACGCTTCCCGGGACATTCCCCCGGCTAGCCCGGGAAGCGTGGTTCAAATTGACCCCATGCGGGTATTGACCGTGGCGAACATCTGG
>QEPC01000530.1:895434-948131 GCA_003113815.1 Sphenodon punctatus | reverse complement strand
TGCACTTGAGACCTCGCATCTTCATGAATGTTAGACCCCTTGTCTCTCCCTCTGTTCCCCTTCCTAAGTCTCTCCCCCAGCTCCTGTCTCTCAGATTGTAAGCCCTAGAGGCAGGGACTGTGTCTATTTTATTACTTTGTAAAGTGCCAGGTACACTGCTGGTGCTATATAAATGTTTGTTAATAAAATAAAATAATAATAATAATAATAATAATAATAATAATATACACTTACATCCATCTCAGCCTAGCCAAACAGTCCAATGGCTAGCTAACAGAATTCACCTTCAGGTCCAGACCACTCTCTCCAGACATCCAGGTCAGGAACCTTACAAGCAGCGTCTTCAGGAGATGCACTCTCCTCAGTAGTCCAGAGTAGACTGCCCTTCTCTCAGGCTGGCCTCTCTTATACTTCAGGCCATGCCCCAAACATAGCAACTTCCTGTTTGGGCATAGAGGTGATATTGGAAGTAGGGATGAGTGAACAGAACAGAGTTTGGAAATTCGGTTTGGTTCAGTTCAGTTTGAAATTTGAGTTCGGAAATTTAGTTTGGTTCAGTTCGGTTTGAAATTTGAGTTTGGTTCGGACCTTCAGTTCGGTCGACCGAACAGACCAAGTTTGGTCGAATTCAGAACTTCCGAACCAAGTTCGGCCATTCAAAACCAGTTTTTTGGTGTGTTTTGTCACTAGGGATAGGTGAAGAGAATGGAGTTCGGAAATTCGGTTCGGTTCAGTTCAGTTCAGTTCAGTTTGAAATTTGAGTTCAGTTCGGAAGTTCGGTTCGGTTGACCGAACAGACCGAGCTCGGTCCAAACTCCGAACTTCCGAACCGCGTTTGCCCATCCCTAATTGGAAGCCATGGAAGGCAATGAGTTTGCCTAGGGACAGGGTATAGATAGAGAAGAGGAGAGGGTCAAGGACAGAGCCTTGGGGAACACCAACTGAGACTGGAAGGGAGGAGGAGGTGCAGTTGGCAACAGACACATTGAAGGAGTGGTCAGAGAGGTAGGAGGCGAACCAGTCAAGGATGGAGCCACGGAAGCCAAGGGAGTGAAGTGAGTCCAGCAAGAGTGAGTGGTCAACAGTATCGAAGGCATCAGAGAGGTCAAGGAGGACAAGAATGGAATAGAGGCGATTAGATTTAGCCACAAGAAAATCGTTGGTGATCTAGATCTTCCCCATCTATTATGCTTACTATAATTTCCATATTACCTCAGTGATGATTCCTGATTCCCTCAGCCCCTGCCCCTCTCCAATTTCCTGGTTCTCACCAACTCAGATCCATTTTCTCACCATTTACGGGGTCCCCTTCCTCACCTCTGACCCTCCTCCTTGTCAGTGCTTTGCTGAGCTCCTTGCCTGTTACATTGACCCCCCTATACTTCTTTCTCTGGGACTGCTATAGGGCCAGTGGTAAAGAGCCTGGAACCAAACAGAGACTTATCTTCTTTGTGGGGACTGAAGGAGAAGCAGGGGTAAGAGGTAAGTGACAAATTGGAGAAATATGCTTCATTTCCACTTTTTGCATACATGTAATACAGCATTTGAGAAAAACAGTTCCATAACTTGTGGAATATATTCTGAACTGAGCAAGGAGTGGTGACAGCCAGAACCTTTTCACAGTTTTCATATCCCCCATTCCTACTGGTGCCTGGCAAGTGGAAAGGCTGGGAACTAGGATGGTACTAGGTTAAAGCAGGAGGGCTGGGAGCCACAAGTCCTATGTCTTGGGTTGCTTGGGAAGGAAGTAGAAAGACACTCCTACTTCATGATACAAAGCACCAAAGTGCACAGGTAGGGTGTAACTGTTCTGAGAATTCAATTCAATTAGTTTAGTAAGGATCAGCTTCTGCCAAAGAACTAAAAATTAACTAAAATAATAAATATACAAAGTTACAGCAGTCCTCCAGTATAGGACCAAGTGCAAAGAGAGTAAAAGCACAAAAACTCAAATAGCATCCCAAATAAGTGCCATTGCTCTTCTAAAGAACACAAATGCAGTCAAACTTGGCCCCTGGACCCCGGTTAATAGTTATTGCTCTTCAACGAGGATAAATACAGACAGACTTTGGCCCCTGGGTTGAGAAAATACAAATGAATGTCCTTGCTTTTATGTGTTCTGAGAATTGTGCTACAAGAAAAGTGGTGGCTTATAACAATGGAAAACATTTAGTGGGGATGGGCAATGGAATGTTTGTGGGGGAATCATTGCCAATTTGAATATTTGCCTTGATGAAAATGACTCATTGTTTTCTTTTATCTCTTGTGACATTCCCAGATTAACTCCCTTTCCTCTTCTTGGGTAATGGTGTGTAAATTCACACGAATACATCCATAAATAACTCCCCCAGGAGTCAGAAGAAAATCCATTAGTGGACTGTAGACTCTTCTGCACACCACTCCAAGGTACCTCTCACAGATACGTTGTTTTAAAAATATCCAATAAGAACACAAATTGTAGTTTTCACTAGTGACTCATAAAATGTAATCACCATCTTAGTCTGGGTAATGGAAGGTTAGGAGGCAGGGTACTTGAGATCACAGCAGAGAGAGTAGGAAGGAGGAGTAGAGGACTTACTATGCTAATGGATTATCTGAGGAAGGGTAGAATGTGGGGTCAAATCCCTTTGTGAGTGTGATGAGGAGATACTGGGCTACATGTAGACTACAGGTATAACAAATATGTAAAGGTAAAGGTTAAACATGTATGATACGATATTTTATTCGAGGCACCGGCTTCCGCCATGGCCAAACAATTAAGGTAAACATAAAACAATACCAACTAATACAAATAACACAAGAATAAAAGAAGACATCTAAAACTCAAACAAATTGCATAAGGATAAAAAGTCTTACCATTAAGACAAGAAAAACATAAATGATATAAGTTAAATAATAAATATACCAGAAATTTAAACCATTCTATCTGGGGAGTTAAAAATAAGGAGAAATCACAAAATCGCTTATAATTGTAGGCGGACATAGATAAAGTCCCACCTCTTTGCAGTCAAGAATAAAAAGGTTGTCACAGCCAACAGATCATCAGGTGATACCAAGTTACTCAGGTAAACAAAGGGTTCAATAGCGCCTACATTTTCCTTAGCCAATAAAGGGGTTATCCATTTCCCCTTAACTGCTTGTAGCATGGGCAACTTAAAAAGAAAATGCTCGTCTGTTTCTACTACATGCAGAGAGCACAAACATCTGCAATTACCGTAAGGGATCTTTGAAAACCTGTCTACCAGGACTGTGGTCTGAAGCTGTTGAAAACGAAGGAGAGTATTGTCATGGGTTGGAGGGTCCGCACCCCCCACTTTACCGGGTTTGAGTGACTCAGCTTCCCTTGCGCACAGCCCTCTTGAATTAGTTTCTCTCTCTGGCTAATTCAAGTCTGCCACAATAAAACTCCTTTGTCACCCAAAGGCCCGATCCTTCCTGTTTACAGACTCTTTACTCTCTGGGTTCGCAAGAGCTTGAGGGCTCTTGTTGCTCACTTGTGTTCCAATGTTAGACACAGACACTTCTTCATAAAGATAAGAAGTAAGTTTATTGATTACATAAGCAAGATAGTTGATACAGAGTGGTTACTAGAAATCAAAGGTAAGCATAACGCATTCCTGATCTATACTGTTTGAGTTCCTACATAAGCATCTTACCCTATAAAGGTCCATAAGCTTCTTGTTCCTCAGTCATAAAGGTAGAATGACTGGGCACTGGCTTCTTAGTTGGTAAAGAGCAAAATCATGTCTCTCTGCTCATGTTTCTCCAGCCTACTTGCTGGCAGGCAGGCTTTCACATGTAGATCAGCTCTCAAGATGGCTTTAGGATAGAAGAGCCTTTTCAGGTGACTTACTGACTCATTTAAATAGTTTCCCCCTTCTTTGTGTCTGTTCCTGCCTTTGGGAAATCGTGGGGTCGGTCACGTAGGCAGTCCAGGCAAACAAAAAGGCCCATCTAAATCTCTACAGGGTTCTGTCTGGCAAGTGTTCTCAATACTCATTTTGGTATCTCTTTGTATTTCCTGTAGCCTGGTGACGTGTCAGAGACCTAATTTGAGTTCTACAGCTCTCAATTGTAACATTACATACATGGGGAACCTTTGGCATTACATATTTACCAGACTTGTAGTCTACATGTAGTCCCATGTTACATGTGTGTGATCCTATGTTCCTCCGTGACAGGTATGTCTCCTCAGTTGCCAATTGCTTAGAAGATCCAAATAGGGTTCCCTACTAAAGCTAAGTTTGGAAGTACCCAAACTGGGAGCCACTCTCCATGACCTAAAAGTTGCAAGGTCTTCCTGGATGGACTGATCTCTAGACCTCTGCTCCATTTCTTTCTTTATGGCAGTGACAGCTTTGCCCTGAAGATCATGGAAAGAAAATCCAAGCTCGTTTACAACTGAGCACAGGTACTTGAGTCATGGATATGTTCGAACTCCCATACGGGAGTTCTCCGCCAAGCACAATGAGTGCAGGGACCCAGTTAAACATGTATGTAATGTGAACACTGAGAACTGGAAACCCACTTCATGCAATGGAGTAATGCTAAGTCATGACCCAGAGTGACTGTGTAATCAGAAAAGGCCTAACACTTCTGCAGACACTAGCAATAGACCATTGAGTTGCAAATGGATTTCTTCCTGTGGATGTGATGGAAAGCACAGAGTCATCTGGTGGGGAAATCAACCAAAGGACCCTGGAAAAGTACTTAAGGGGGAAGACAAGATGAAGAGGGGAGCTTAATCATAATATCTTACCAGTCAGAGAAGGGCTGCACCAACCAAGCTCTGACGTAAGGACTGACTTATTGGAAACCCTAAGACTTGTACCTACCCAGCCAAACTTTCCACCTCTGGCTGTGACATGAACTGAAATAGCCTTGGACTTTGATTAAGGTAAGCCTAAGGAAAATTCAAGTACAGATAGGAATGCGTAATTGGTTATGTTATTTTGATTTCTGCACTTGAGTATAATCTTGTACTGAATGCTTATTTATGATTTATTTATTAAACTTGTGGCTCCTCCTGGGGCTTGGCTTTTCTGCCGCCCGAGTTCCAGCAACCAGCAGGCCAGAAGACGCCTTACGACACGTGTCATAAGATCACTCTTCAATAGGATACTCCAGCAACGCCAGCTAAGGGTAAGCCTACGGGTACTTTGGCCACCTGGTGACTCCTTGGTGGCCAGTAAGTCAGCCACTCTCCATCTCATTCTCCTCTGTCTCTTCTCCACTACCCATGCCTTGGGTTGCCTCCCTCCTATCCTCCCCACCATCATGCCTGCCCTAATCTCTCGCCTTCCCTCTCCCCTTTTTCCACACACCCCCTTCCTTCCTCTACTTCTTTCCCTCCTGCTCCTTCCTCCCCCCCAGCCCATCACTTCTCTCCAACCTCCTTGCACTTCCTCCTCCCTCTTGGCTACCTTCCCCCCCTGCTCCTCCCACCTCCTCCCAATCTCTCNAATAAGACTCCTGAGTCCCTTCTGAGACTATCCTTATTATTATTATAAACATTTATAGCGCCAGTAATGTACCTGGCACTTTACAAAGAATAAGATAGACATGATCCCTGCCCAATCCTTCCCCTTTGTGACACAGAAGGAAGTTCTCCTTTGAAAAGAATTTGGAGATTTTTCAAGGCACAAAGGGTTTCCTAGATACCTGTCTCTCACTGACAATAAATGGCTATTGAGCGTGTTACCTCCATTTGTGCTTTAGGAAAATTTCCATTTTAATTCCTTTGAGTGAGTGAGTTTAAGGGTGAGGGTGGGTCTTTTTAAAGGGATTTTTATTGTATTATGTGTTTTAATGATGTAAGCCACACTAAGCATTGTGGGAAGGGCATGGTAGAAATTGAAATAAATAAATAAATAAATAAACTTTCATCTCCCACTTCCCTCTCAGAGACTGAGGTCAAAGAAAGAGAGAAGTGGAAAGTAGCAGAATCAGAGGAGGTGTCCACATGGATATAGAAATCTCCAAGAATGAGGGTGGAAATATTGTCAGAGTGGAAGAAAGTAATCCAGGTGTTGAAGTTTGAGAGAAAGGAGGAAAGCGGACCTGTAGGATGGTAGATGACAGCTACAGGGAGGTGAAGGGGGGAGTAGAGATGGATGAAATGGGACTGAAAGATAACAAAGTATTGAGAGGGAGATGCAGTAAGTGGTTGGAACTGGCAAGAATTAGAAAGGAGCAGGCCAACACCACGAATGTGGCTTTCAGAGAGCGGCAAGTGGGAGAAAGTGAGGCCACCAAAGGAGAGGGCAGCAGGAGTGACAGCAGCATAGAAGGGAATCCAGGTTTCAGTAAGGGTCAAGAGTTTGAGGGAGTGAGCAAGGAAAAGATCATGGATGAAGGGTGGTTTTTTTGATGGAGGAGTGGCAGTTCCAGAGAGAGCAGCAGAGGGGAAGTTAACAGATGAGAAGACCGAGTATTGGAATGTTTGGGGAGAGGGGTAGCAATAGTAATGCAAGGTAACATTGGGAGCAGGAGGAGCAGGCTTAGCAGAGGGTAGCTGGATGGTACCAGTGGGATTCCATGGAGAAGTGGTGATCCAAAAAGGGGTGGGGGGAGAGGGAGTTGAGAGGGCACAGAGTGTAGGAGGAGGGAGGAAAGGTACACAGGGGCAAACCAAACACATATGGCAGAGTGGGGAGGCCAAGGTAGAGTGCCAAACATGGTGATGCATAGAAGAGGGGAAGGGAAAGGGATGTGGGTTTGTAGCAGCAACAGTGTCACATTGCTGTCTGGGTAGTAGAAAAACAGCCCACAACCCCATTGGCCCACTATATAAACTATAGTGTGACCGCACCCTGAATATTATCTGAAATTCTGGTCGCCATATCTCAAAAAAGATATAGTTAGAAATGGAAACGATACAGAGAAAGGTGAAAAAAAGATCAAGGGAATGGAATAGCTTTCGTACACGGAGAGGCTTGATAGGTTAGGGATCCTCAACTTGGGGAATAGACAACTGAGAGGGGATAAAACTGAGAGGTGAAAATAGTGAAAAAGCCGGTACATTTCCTCATCACGATAGCACAGGTGAATGGTCTGTTTCCAACGCAAACAGCTTTCACTGCAATTGCTCAATTCAGCACTATGGAAGGCAGGGAATATATCACTTCGTTACGATCTGTTAGGTACTTCTCCAAAGCGACTGAGAATGACCACTGTAACTTAGGAACAGGATGCTGGGCTTGATGGACCACTGGTCTGCCCCAGTATGGCACTTCCTATGCCCTTCAATTTTGGTGGGGTTGGAGGTAATTGTCAAGCTTCATTTCTGTGATTGTCAAAATGGGACTTATCTATGAATACACAGATCCTTTTCAGTACAGCATTCAGCTTAATTTTAAGTATGTTCTTGAGTTTTAGTGTAGAATCAAGTTAGATGATAGCCCATTGAAGTCCATTTTGGTCCTTGCAGCCTCCAATCATATGTTTAACACATCCCGCCTAATAAACGGGCAGCCCCCTGTCTGTATCATGTGCTTGTGGCAGGTTCCACCAGTGGCACTAGTGATCTCCCTCCCTGTGGCCACCTCTCAACTGAGAGGTACACTAGAAATCTCCCTCCCAGTCAGCAGCTGAGAGGCGGCCACAGGGGAGGGAGATTGCTACCACTACTGCTTCTCAGATGGCCGAGTGTGCTAGGCAGAGCTCTGTGCTGGCAGACCTGGATGCTGGTGAGGATGCAGGCAAACCGAATTGATGAGATGCAGAGACATGGGCACCCATTAGCCCTGATAGGAGCACATGGTGGGTCCGTGATGTCCCTGGACTCAGCTGTGAGTGTAGTTCTGTGGTGACCATGTGGAGGTCACATGGTAGATGCCTAATAGATGGGCATGCAGGAACACACCTGGTGAAGGTGTTTGATCCCACCCTTAGTCTCCAGGGACTGAATCATGTTTATGCCTTGGATAGGGAGGATTTCCTGAGTCAATTGTTTTAATGGGCAAGGCAAGTGCCCCTCTGGTGGGTTTTAAGTTTATGTTCTGTCTTTCAGACCCCATGCTGTGCTCTGCTTGCCAGTAGAGCCTGCCCCACCGCAACAGTTGAATCAGAGCATCAATAAAGCAGTGATAGAAATTTCANCTTTGGGAGGGAGAGTAGGGAGGGGGGTGTTTAGTCCCCTACCCATCTGTGTTTGATTTTTGGTCTAGCCCTGTTTATAGTTATATTTATACTTAATATTTAATATTTAAAGTATTTTTTTGATTGTTTTGTATTGATTTTATTGTATTTTATGGTTTTAATGATGGAAGCCGCCCCGAGCTGCGTTGCAGGAGGGGTGGGGTAGAAATTTGTTAAATAAATAAATAAATAAAAATAAAATAAGGTTCCATTGGCAAAAAGTTGGGAACTACTTTCAAACTCTGTGGCTAGTGTTGTTGACTGAAGCTAATGCCCATTCATAAAGCATGGACATATCCAGCTGCGTTTTGAAATCAGATCCTATAGCATTAATATGTAAAGTCAAAGAATTCCTTGGTACATAAATGTACTGTACATCTCTTAATGATGATAGGTGTCTCCCAAAATTTTCCCTACCATTCGTGTGACTTCACATCCCCTTTCCCTCCCTCTGGCAAAACTGACTAGGGTAGAGAAGAGACTCAACTGCTATAACTGCCACTGTGGAGTTCCCATTCTCATCTGTAGAGGGTAGAGTTCTAAAATAAATAAATTTCCCCACTTCTCTAAAGATACCAGGAGAAAATAAGTAAAAGCATGCCATTTTTCTAAGATCAAGAAATACAATAGCTTAAATCTCAGTCTTTGGCATTTCACTCTCTTTGCCCCCCCCCTTATTGAAATAGACTCTCCCATCAGAGGTGAGAACTATGGAGCCCTTTTCTTCACTGGAAGAAACCATTTGACTAAAAACATGTGGGTATTACACTGTCGGAGGGAAACCATTTATTTTGCCTGTCATAAAATGGCAAACAAAAATCTTCCCCATTGTATTATTGACTGTTTTTAAATCTGGGGGAGGGGATAAAATCCTGATCCAAGGGATAACTTTTAAATAAATCTCCACCCCTCCATTCCCAGATGACAATAGACTCTCCCAAACTGAGTGTCAGTTGGTTCTCTTCTCCTAAATTAAAGTTCCACCCGCTCAACTTTCTTACTATTCGAATCTGACCAACGAGAGCAAAGGGAGTCCGCTTCTGGGTAGGGAGGGGCTTTTGCCTTGAACTTGCCTCGTGAGGTGGCTGGCTCTGCCTTCAAAAAGATGGGAGGGGGGAGTCTGAATTTGAATTCCACTAATCAAGCAGGAGATGTCTCTTTTAAATCCGAGGCAGGCCGGTGGGATTGTGGAAAAGTAGTCAACGTTTGTGTTTCAGTGCATAGATTGCTCTTGTTACTGGCACCTGGATAGTCCATCTCTCTCTAGCACCCCAGCTACCAGTGGCTGTTGTTTGAGGCGTTCCCAGGACCTGGGATCAGTGTTGTGAGGTGGAGGGAAATTTCCCCTGGTGCAGAAATTCTTTGTAAAATCTCTTTAATTCCAGGGAAATTTGGGGAGGCCAATGCAGAGGTATCACATGTGTTTACTTTATGGGGTGCCTTGGATTTTTGCCCCTTTTACTTGCCTGTACCACATGGGTTGCTATTTCTTACAGTCATGGTGATTTGTAGTGTGATCTAATTATTAAACAGTTTAAAGTCATTGAAGCCTAGCTATGGAGTGAGATGAGCAAACCAGCAGTGTTCAGTGGAAGTATCTGTATGCTCAGCTGCTTGGTCTCTACTGACCATCCTTGCAGCCTCTGTCTCTTCTAACAGGACAGACAACTCTTGGAGGGGCAACAGAGTAATGAAGAATATCTTTGCATGTTTGTGCTCTGTGAACCCAAGATGGGAATGTGAAGGACCTTTCTCCTGAAGTTGAAAGGGGGTATCCCTTGGGGAGAGGGAGGCAGCTGTCCCCAAGAAAGTAGGAGTGGTGAGTAAAGGAATCAGAGACTCAGGGCACTTACTCATGTTACTGGGGGGAGAGGAGGGGGGGATTTCTGTGAGGGCAATTGCAGCTCTATTCTCGTGGGAATTAGTGCATTTAGGAATGCTCTATTCTTTTCTCCTGTGAGAACACTTGTGTATGACCAAGTACCCTAGTGTAGCTCTTACAAATCATGGGTTTCTTTTGTGGGAGAAAAGTGGAATAACATTCCTATGTGTGCTAATTCCTGTGAGAATAGAGCTGTGATTTCCCTCATGGAAGTCCAACTGCCGTGCCCCTGGTAATGACCGAGTGTGAACTAAACAAGCTAACTTATGGGTGCATTTTATCCAATTTGCTGCAATGTTTGCTTTCTGGAGCAATTTGCCCTTGACCTGGAGCGGGCTGTATCTGAAAGTGCTGCCCCTGAGCAAACTGCCATTTGCTACAGAGTAACCTGAATATATGAACTGCCACTCCTCCGCTAATAACTACAATTTGTTCTAAAGCAAAGTAGAGCATCAGAACAGTCAGAAAACAAGTTGCTTTACAGCAAAACCAAATTGCTCCACTCAGATGTTTCAGTGATGGGAATGATCCCACAGTATCTCATATATATCCTTTATTTCTAATGCCAAAGTATGATAGTCATTGTTGCCAAATATTGCAGTTCTTTTTATTATATATTTGTGGAGGGAATTTTGGGTCCCAAAAGGAAAAGATGTTGCCCTTTGCTGGGGAAACATGAAGTTTGTATTCTAGCAACACTGCCTGGGATGCCTTCTAAGGGTACTTAAGGAGGCTGAGAGCTGGAGTGGGTATGAAGGAATGAGAGGCAGAAAGTGCAACGGGATTGGGAGAGAAAAGAAAGAAAATGACAGTGGGGAAGAGAAGTTGGCTGAAAGGGGGAAAAGGAAGAAGAGGAAAAAATAAGATAATGGTTGTTTCAGTGACAGGTTATGAACCCTTCCTTTGGAGGTTTTCAAAACGCAGCTGGACAAATATCCAGCTGCAATGCTGTAGATAGGGATATCTTGCCATAGAGGAAGGAGTTTGACTAGATGTCCCTTGAGACCCCTTCCATCCCTAAAATTAAGTGACTCCATGAATAAAGGAGATCAAAGTGAGGGGAAAGAGAGGGCGTTAATGAGTGAAATGGTTCTGGAAAAGGTGGGAAGGGTAACAAATAACCAAGGGTGTGGAATGGCTTCCATATGAGGAGAGGCTTGATGGGTTAGGACTCTTCAGTGTGGAGAAAGGATGACTCGGGGGATTTGATGGAAGTTTATAAAATCATGAGTGGCATGGAACAAGTAAATAGGGAACTGCTATTTACCCTCTCAAATAATACTTGAATTAGGAGACACTCCATGAAACTAACAAGAAGCAGACCTAAAACAAATGAAAGGAAGTACTTTTTCACTCAATGCAAATTAACATGTTGCCAGAGGATGTCTGATGGCCAGTAGTATAGCTGGCTTTAAACAAGGATTGGATAACTTCTTGGAGGAAAGGTTCATAAATGGCTACTAGTCAAGTAGATCAGGGGATGCAACCTTTGAATGTCAGGAGCTGTGAGTGAACAGCAGGGAACTGATCATTCCATTATGACCTGGTTGATTCTGAGAACTGCCCAACGAGAGTGACCAATGTCAGAGACAAGATGCTGAGCTCAACGGACTACTCGTCTGACCCAGTATGGCACTCACAAAATAGAGTGCAAAAGAGAGAGTGACTATGTAACTAAATTTAATGGGGGGTAAAGGGGGATTAGTGCATTTTGACAGGTGATAATCCTCACAATTAGAAAACCATTGTGGCTGTTGTGAAAGTTCCTGCCCCTCCCAGGTAACATCGGAAAGCAGCCTCACTGCCTGCTGCTTGTTCCAGCCCGCTCTGCTGGCAGTTCTCTGCAAGTTTTCATGGAGGGAGATGTTGAAAAATGAAAGAGCTATTTCACCTTGGATGTCTCTCAGAAAGCAGAGGGAAGTAGTTTCCCCAGAGTAACTGAAATAACTATTCTTGATTACAAGAACAAGCCCTAAGGAGAAAAACAGATGGAGTAGGGAGATGTAGGCAACTGTATTCTTCCTTATAAGACACACAAGAATAAGGGAACTCATTAGGACAGACAGATTTCATTTGTGTCTTCGGTAACTCTATGGGAGTAGCCAGTGAGGATTTCAGACAAGTGTAGGCAAAGAACAGTGTAAGCAAGCTCTCATTGTCGCTTATTGTCCTGTTCCTATTGTGTGGATTGAGAGTTCAGTCTCTACAGTCATGTGTATCACTGATGTAACTCCATTCCTTTCTGAGGAGTTACAGCAGGGATGGGGAACCTCAGGCCTGGGGGCCAAATGCTGTCCTTGGCTAGTTTTTATTGGGCCCCTTTCCAGTACCTGGTTCTGGCTCCAGTTCCTAACCCCAAGCATTGAAAACTGAGCTCAGGGTAAGGGAGCAGAGAGGAGGGCATGCTCAAAAGGCTAGGGGACACACTTGTGGCATAGATCTATGATCTGGACCTTTCTTTCCCTAAGTGCATCCTGGTCTTCAACTTCTTGTCGACGCACCCCTCCCAAGGAAGACGCGGACACTTGTATGGGTTTGAACGGCCGCACTCTTTATTGTTAGTCGATAAAAAGGGGGAAGAGGTGACCCTCCCACTTCCCCCTTTAAACTGGGGTCCATTAATCTCTTCCTAACTGTTAACCATCGCCGCAGGAGGTTCCCTTACTGTAACAGGCGCTGTCCTTGTGCCCTGTTGCCCATTTGCCATCTTCGGGTTAAGCCCGAGGGGAATCCTCCTGTGCCCTACCTTAACAAACTTCTTCAACTTACACCCTGCCCCCATCCCGGTTTCACCGGGCCAGAGCGGGTTGTTCGTTCCTATCCCCTCTCGCCTACCAAGGCGGGGGTTTAAACAACAAGGATGAGGACACCGTAACCTCCTGTTTGGTACATGGTCCGCCCAGCAGGCTCGGCCGCTCGTCTCTCACCCTTGGGCTGACCATACAGTGGGCCGCACTGAGCGGCTATGGATGGCCTATACCCATCTCTTAAGGAGATGTTGCTACCCTATGCTATGTTAACCTTTTAAACTTTTAACCCTTGGCCTGAAATCAGGCTACCGCCAAGAGTGCGACATTTCGGCCTACCACCAGCAAATTTGCAGCCTTACCCTCTTTCTTGATTTGGCATTTCACTCCGGGAAAGGCAAAAAACCCCTCGCCGTTGTGCCAATTTTAGCTCAGGGAAAATTCCTTTCCGGTCCTAAGTTGCGGCCAGTCAGACTCGGAGTGGTGCCTTATAGAGGGATGGGTGGGTGGGTGCGTGGTCCACTCCCCGCTCGTCGCCCGGCCGAATGAAGCGGCTGAGCGGGGAGTCTAAGATGGCGCCCGGGAAATCCCGCTCTCGCGAGAGTCCCGGGCGCATTTCAATTTGGTTGCCTAGCAACCACGGCCGCTCCCTCGGCAATGCACGCGGCCGCTCCTTTCCCCGTCCTCCTTCCCTGGGAAGGTAAGCGGGCGCCGCCAAACCCCCGCCGCAGCTATCGCGGAGGGGACTTTTCTACGCACCCCTCCCAAGGAAGACGCGGACACTTGTATGGGTTTGAACGGCCGCACTCTTTATTGTTAGTCGATAAAAAGGGGGAAGAGGTGACCCTCCCACTTCCCCCTTTAAACTGGGGTCCATTAATCTCTTCCTAACTGTTAACCATCGCCGCAGGAGGTTCCCTTACTGTAACAGGCGCTGTCCTTGTGCCCTGTTGCCCATTTGCCATCTTCGGGTTAAGCCCGAGGGGAATCCTCCTGTGCCCTACCTTAACAAACTTCTTCAACTTACACCCTGCCCCCATCCCGGTTTCACCGGGCCAGAGCGGGTTGTTCGTTCCTATCCCCTCTCGCCTACCAAGGCGGGGGTTTAAACAACAAGGATGAGGACACCGTAACCTCCTGTTTGGTACATGGTCCGCCCAGCAGGCTCGGCCGCTCGTCTCTCACCCTTGGGCTGACCATACAGTGGGCCGCACTGAGCGGCTATGGATGGCCTATACCCATCTCTTAAGGAGATGTTGCTACCCTATGCTATGTTAACCTTTTAAACTTTTAACCCTTGGCCTGAAATCAGGCTACCGCCAAGAGTGCGACATTTCGGCCTACCACCAGCAAATTTGCAGCCTTACCCTCTTTCTTGATTTGGCATTTCACTCCGGGAAAGGCAAAAAACCCCTCGCCGTTGTGCCAATTTTAGCTCAGGGAAAATTCCTTTCCGGTCCTAAGTTGCGGCCAGTCAGACTCGGAGTGGTGCCTTATAGAGGGATGGGTGGGTGGGTGCGTGGTCCACTCCCCGCTCGTCGCCCGGCCGAATGAAGCGGCTGAGCGGGGAGTCTAAGATGGCGCCCGGGAAATCCCGCTCTCGCGAGAGTCCCGGGCGCATTTCAATTTGGTTGCCTAGCAACCACGGCCGCTCCCTCGTGCACCGCGCGGCCGCTCCTCTCCCCGTCCTCCTTCCCCGGGAAGGTAAGCGGGCGCCGCCAAACCCCCGCCGCAGCCATCGCGGAGGGGACTTGTCGACGCACCCCTCCCAAGGAAGACGCGGACACTTGTATGGATTTGAACGGCCGCACTCTTTATTGTTAGTCGATAAAAAGGGGGAAGAGGTGACCCTCCCACTTCCCCCTTTAAACTGGGGTCCATTAATCTCTTCCTAACTGTTAACCATCGCCGCAGGAGGTTCCCTTACTGTAACAGGCGCTGTCCTTGTGCCCTGTTGCCCATTTGCCATCTTCGGGTTAAGCCCGAGGGGAATCCTCCTGTGCCCTACCTTAACAAACTTCTTCAACTTACACCCTGCCCCCATCCCGGTTTCACCGGGCCAGAGCGGGTTGTTCGTTCCTATCCCCTCTCGCCTACCAAGGCGGGGGTTTAAACAACAAGGATGAGGACACCGTAACCTCCTGTTTGGTACATGGTCCGCCCAGCAGGCTCGGCCGCTCGTCTCTCACCCTTGGGCTGACCATACAGTGGGCCGCACTGAGCGGCTATGGATGGCCTATACCCATCTCTTAAGGAGATGTTGCTACCCTATGCTATGTTAACCTTTTAAACTTTTAACCCTTGGCCTGAAATCAGGCTACCGCCAAGAGTGCGACATTTCGGCCTACCACCAGCAAATTTGCAGCCTTACCCTCTTTCTTGATTTGGCATTTCACTCCGGGAAAGGCAAAAAACCCCTCGCCGTTGTGCCAATTTTAGCTCAGGGAAAATTCCTTTCCGGTCCTAAGTTGCGGCCAGTCAGACTCGGAGTGGTGCCTTATAGAGGGATGGGTGGGTGGGTGCGTGGTCCACTCCCCGCTCGTCGCCCGGCCGAATGAAGCGGCTGAGCGGGGAGTCTAAGATGGCGCCCGGGAGATCCCGCTCTCGCGAGAGTCCCGGGCGCATTTCAATTTGGTTGCCTAGCAACCACGGCCGCTCCCTCGTGCACCGCGCGGCCGCTCCTCTCCCCGTCCTCCTTCCCCGGGAAGGTAAGCGGGCGCCGCCAAACCCCCGCCGCAGCCATCGCGGAGGGGACTTGTCGACGCACCCCTCCCAAGGAAGACGCGGACACTTGTATGGATTTGAACGGCCGCACTCTTTATTGTTAGTCGATAAAAAGGGGGAAGAGGTGACCCTCCCACTTCCCCCTTTAAACTGGGGTCCATTAATCTCTTCCTAACTGTTAACCATCGCCGCAGGAGGTTCCCTTACTGTAACAGGCGCTGTCCTTGTGCCCTGTTGCCCATTTGCCATCTTCGGGTTAAGCCCGAGGGGAATCCTCCTGTGCCCTACCTTAACAAACTTCTTCAACTTACACCCTGCCCCCATCCCGGTTTCACCGGGCCAGAGCGGGTTGTTCGTTCCTATCCCCTCTCGCCTACCAAGGCGGGGGTTTAAACAACAAGGATGAGGACACCGTAACCTCCTGTTTGGTACATGGTCCGCCCAGCAGGCTCGGCCGCTCGTCTCTCACCCTTGGGCTGACCATACAGTGGGCCGCACTGAGCGGCTATGGATGGCCTATACCCATCTCTTAAGGAGATGTTGCTACCCTATGCTATGTTAACCTTTTAAACTTTTAACCCTTGGCCTGAAATCAGGCTACCGCCAAGAGTGCGACATTTCGGCCTACCACCAGCAAATTTGCAGCCTTACCCTCTTTCTTGATTTGGCATTTCACTCCGGGAAAGGCAAAAAACCCCTCGCCGTTGTGCCAATTTTAGCTCAGGGAAAATTCCTTTCCGGTCCTAAGTTGCGGCCAGTCAGACTCGGAGTGGTGCCTTATAGAGGGATGGGTGGGTGGGTGCGTGGTCCACTCCCCGCTCGTCGCCCGGCCGAATGAAGCGGCTGAGCGGGGAGTCTAAGATGGCGCCCGGGAGATCCCGCTCTCGCGAGAGTCCCGGGCGCATTTCAATTTGGTTGCCTAGCAACCACGGCCGCTCCCTCGTGCACCGCGCGGCCGCTCCTCTCCCCGTCCTCCTTCCCCGGGAAGGTAAGCGGGCGCCGCCAAACCCCCGCCGCAGCCATCGCGGAGGGGACTTGTCGACGCACCCCTCCCAAGGAAGACGCGGACACTTGTATGGGTTTGAACGGCCGCACTCTTTATTGTTAGTCGATAAAAAGGGGGAAGAGGTGACCCTCCCACTTCCCCCTTTAAACTGGGGTCCATTAATCTCTTCCTAACTGTTAACCATCGCCGCAGGAGGTTCCCTTACTGTAACAGGCGCTGTCCTTGTGCCCTGTTGCCCATTTGCCATCTTCGGGTTAAGCCCGAGGGGAATCCTCCTGTGCCCTACCTTAACAAACTTCTTCAACTTACACCCTGCCCCCATCCCGGTTTCACCGGGCCAGAGCGGGTTGTTCGTTCCTATCCCCTCTCGCCTCCCAAGGCGGGGGTTTAAACAACAAGGATGAGGACACCGTAACCTCCTGTTTGGTACATGGTCCGCCCAGCAGGCTCGGCCGCTCGTCTCTCACCCTTGGGCTGACCATCCAGTGGGCCGCACTGAGCGGCTATGGATGGCCTATACCCATCTCTTAAGGAGATGTTGCTACCCTATGCTATGTCAACCTTTTAAACTTTTAACCCTTGGCCTGAAATCAGGCTACCGCCAAGAGTGCGACATTTCGGCCTACCACCAGCAAATTTGCAGCCTTACCCTCTTTCTTGATTTGGCATTTCACTCCGGGAAAGGCAAAAAACCCCTCGCCGTTGTGCCAATTTTAGCTCAGGGAAAATTCCTTTCCGGTCCTAAGTTGCGGCCAGTCAGACTCGGAGTGGTGCCTTATAGAGGGATGGGTGGGTGGGTGCGTGGTCCACTCCCCGCTCGTCGCCCGGCCGAATGAAGCGGCTGAGCGGGGAGTCTAAGATGGCGCCCGGGAAATCCCGCTCTCGCGAGAGTCCCGGGCGCATTTCAATTTGGTTGCCTAGCAACCACGGCCGCTCCCTCGTCAACGCACGCGGCCGCTCCTTTCCCCGTCCTCCTTCCCTGGGAAGGTAAGCGGGCGCCGCCAAACCCCCGCCGCAGCTATCGCGGAGGGGACTTGTCAACGCACCCCTCCCAAGGAAGACGCGGACACTTGTATGGGTTTGAACGGCCGCACTCTTTATTGTTAGTCGATAAAAAGGGGGAAGAGGTGACCCTCCCACTTCCCCCTTTAAACTGGGGTCCATTAATCTCTTCCTAACTGTTAACCATCGCCGCAGGAGGTTCCCTTACTGTAACAGGCGCTGTCCTTGTGCCCTGTTGCCCATTTGCCATCTTCGGGTTAAGCCCGAGGGGAA
Source organism: Sphenodon punctatus (assembly GCA_003113815.1). NCBI lineage: Eukaryota > Metazoa > Chordata > Lepidosauria > Sphenodontia > Sphenodontidae > Sphenodon > Sphenodon punctatus. The sequence continues at coordinate 930,358 of QEPC01000530.1, read as the reverse complement.
TCCTCCTGTGCCCTACCTTAACAAACTTCTTCAACTTACACCCTGCCCCCATCCCGGTTTCACCGGGCCAGAGCGGGTTGTTCGTTCCTATCCCCTCTCGCCTACCAAGGCGGGGGTTTAAACAACAAGGATGAGGACACCGTAACCTCCTGTTTGGTACATGGTCCGCCCAGCAGGCTCGGCCGCTCGTCTCTCACCCTTGGGCTGACCATACAGTGGGCCGCACTGAGCGGCTATGGATGGCCTATACCCATCTCTTAAGGAGATGTTGCTACCCTATGCTATGTTAACCTTTTAAACTTTTAACCCTTGGCCTGAAATCAGGCTACCGCCAAGAGTGCGACATTTCGGCCTACCACCAGCAAATTTGCAGCCTTACCCTCTTTCTTGATTTGGCATTTCACTCCGGGAAAGGCAAAAAACCCCTCGCCGTTGTGCCAATTTTAGCTCAGGGAAAATTCCTTTCCGGTCCTAAGTTGCGGCCAGTCAGACTCGGAGTGGTGCCTTATAGAGGGATGGGTGGGTGGGTGCGTGGTCCACTCCCCGCTCGTCGCCCGGCCGAATGAAGCGGCTGAGCGGGGAGTCTAAGATGGCGCCCGGGAAATCCCGCTCTCGCGAGAGTCCCGGGCGCATTTCAATTTGGTTGCCTAGCAACCACGGCCGCTCCCTCGGCAATACACGCGGCCGCTCCTTTCCCCGTCCTCCTTCCCTGGGGCCGAGCTCCCGCCGAGCTCAAGTCACGGGGGGGGGAGGCTCGTGGCCCAGCAGGCCAGGTGATATTAGGGCAGGCGGGGGGGGTAGAGAGCTTGAGGCGCCCCGCCGGGCCGCCTCTAGCCGCCACGTGCACCGAACTCTGCCCTTGGGCCGAGATCCCTCGTGGCTCAAGTCACCGGGGGGGGGAGGCTCTCACCGGGCATCTCCAACTGGTTGCAGCAACCCTTTCGCCCTTTGCTGGGCTCACTTTCCCATGCGGCAAGGCCTGGCTCCGTCCCAACAGGCTTGCCGCGTGTTCCACTCCCCGCTCGTCGCCCGGCCGAATGAAGCGGCTGAGCGGGGAGTCTAAGATGGCGCCCGGGAAATCCCGCTCTCGCGAGAGTCCCGGGCGCATTTCAATTTGGTTGCTTAGCAACCGCGGCCGCTCCCTCGGCAATACATGCGGCCGCTCCTTTCCCCGTCCTCCTTCCCTGGGAAGGTAAGCGGGCACCGCCAAACCCCCGCCGCAGCTATCACGGAGGGGACTATGCAGCCCTTGGAGTTTGTACTAATTCTCCAAGTGGCCCCTGGGAGGGAAAAGCTTACCCACAGCTGTTTCAGTAAGGATGGATTTCTTGCCTAGGCTGTTCAGCCACATTAATTTACTTTTTCCCTTTTTGTTATACTTTTCTCTACTGTGATCATCCTCCATTACTAGCCACCACCTGTGATACAAAAAGGACTATGGTTTCACTCATGGCTTTTGTGTTTTTCACATGTCAGGATCAGTGAGGTTAAATGGAGTCGTATGGTGATGCTCACAGACAGGCAAGAACGAGTACATATAAGATCAGGAGAAAAATATATAATGAAGAGGAATTCCAAAAAGATTATGGAAGCATCATTTCTTCCCCTGTGAACACCGGGTCAAAAATCTTTCGTGTCAAGAGACAGATCCAGTGCAGGTGAGTTAGATATTGGGAATGCTGATCCTTTGAAGAAGCTGAGACACCTCTTCAAATGCAATTGTAAAACCACCTTCTTACTGTTAGTATATGAAACATCCACAAGTTAAAATCCACTGCTTAATAAGAGCAATTGACTTAAGAAGCCAGTAGATGGCGCTGTTATGATTGGGTTTTTCTTGTTGTTTTTTTAGTCCTTCTATATCTTCCTTCCACTCTGTGGTGTGGTTTTTTATGTTGTTCTGCCTTCCATATGGAGCAGTCTTTAAGTGCCCCACCTTCTTGTACCGGAAACATGCTCTCATTTCTTTCTTGTGCATTCTATTATCTGTGGTTTTCATGGCGGTTTCCTTGTACTGGTCCTGGTTGTTCTGCATGATTTCCTTCCTGCTTTGGAATTCATCCATGAGTCTCCCTTTTACAAATTCCAGTGTCAGTTCAGCTTCAGGCCTTGTTTCTAGGGAGTTTATTATGGCGCTGTATGATTTGGGTAGGCTACAGAAGATTAAGACCACCACTGTTGGTTCCTTTTACCTTAAACATGGACAAAAAAGAGTGTTTTCTTATTGTTCCGGCTTGTTTTCAAAAGACGCTAACACACATCTTGCAAAGACTATAGAAGAAGACTTGTGAGATTTGGACAGTAGGAATGCACATTTTCTTGTTCCAGGTACAGATCCTTGGCATCAAAGAAGCTATGCAGATAAAATGTGCTTTGCTTCCTATGGACATTGTTATTTTGTTTCCTATGGGAAACTGAGGAAGTGGCCAAGACCTCATGTATATGCAGATCACTGTGACAGACCTCAATATTGGACTGATATTAAAACTGCAACACAAGGACTGCCTCAGTGGTACCTAGCTATTGATGATTTTTCTGATCACTTGCGCTATGCTAAGCAGCAACGTTCTGGAGGTGAGGATCATGTATATGCCCTTTGCTGTGGTCTCATTTCTTATGTGGATTAATTGGTCATCTTCCACCAGCAAGCTTATTGTTGCTTTTGCCTGTTTTTTTTGTCCCACTACTCAGGGTTTTCTGCTGGTCTGTCTGTGGTGGTTACCTCCCATTGGTCATCTTTGGATAGAAGCATTTCTACTTTAAACTTCCACAATTGGTAGTTTGGGTTATTCAGCTTGCACACTGAAAGCTTTAATTCAGAGCTGCTGGCCATGTTTGCTTCCTTCCCTTTTGATTGGGATTCTGGTTCAGCTTACTTAGTTAGCAGGTCTTCTCTGAGCCTTTCCTTGTAATCTTCAAGGTTATTCTGGGCTGTTCTGAAGGGCTCTGGGCCCATAACCTGTTGCAAGGTAAGCTTTGATTCACCACATTCAAGGACAAACACAGCTGAAGGCTTAAACAGAACTTTACTCTGCAACACTTACTGTAAGATTTAAACTGATGAAATGAAAACACCAAACCCTAGAGGCCAGTAGGCACAGAACTCCAGAGCACAGAAGAAGGGGAAAAATACTGAATACAGTCTATAATGGTGCCCAGTTCAATTCACAAGTGTGGGATGCATAAGAAGTAAGACAGGCTACTAGGTGAGGAACATTGCTAACTAACCTATAATCCAGAAGTGCTTGTGTCAACTTTAGTGGGGTTTGGGTTGTGCCTGTGAATTTGGAGGATCAGTCTCTGTCCTAGGTGGAGTCAAGAGCATGGCAGATTGCTTCACCCTCATTTGCCTTATAGCCATATCTCTTCATTCTTAAAGTTCCCTCCTAGAACAAGCAAGCCACTTCTGCGTTATCTAATGCTACGTCAACTTAGGGTGCAGTCTTCCACCCATAGAAATCAATGGCAAAGTTCCTATTGACTTTAATGGTGGCCTGTTAATATTTCCCATAGGTGATTTGCTAAGCAAAGGTGTACATTGGCTCTTGAGACGGAGGTGCTTGCTCCAGGGGTAGGGTGGCCAGGTATGCAAATTTTAGAGGACACATGTGAAATATGGGTTGCAGCCCTGCATTGGAGCCAATCCAGCCCTGTAACCTGTATTTGTAATGTGTTCTCTAAAATGTGCATATCTGACCACCCGATCCAGGGGACTGAGAGGAGTAAGACAGGGTTGCCAGAGATGCTAGTCAAAAAGCAGCAGTTATCAAACACTGTTTCCTTTGACATCTTTCTTTCAGTTCTCTTTATCTCTGTCCTCTGGATAAGTGATTGGGAAGGTCCCTTTGGAAGCATGGAAGGCATGTGGAGAGGGGACGGGTTGAGTAAAAGCACAGCTACCCAAACCGCTGTCTCCATTCTGACCTAGTGGTTCTATCCCAAAGGGTGGAATACAAAAAGGGACAGAGTGAGAAGGCAGCGGGGCTGGTAACAAGGAGAGGATAGAGTAAAGTGTATGTGGATGAGGGGTGTAAAATACTCCAGAAGAGAGGAAGGAGAGGAGCAGTCTAAACATTTTGAGAACCACTTATGTAGAGTGAGATGTCTATTAGATCCTGTCCATCTCCAAGTTTCTAACTTTATTCTATCTGCCAGAGAACAGTGCAAATAAGGTCCTTTGCCTCCCTTTCTAACTATTCATTCACCTTTATGGTTAATTGGGTAAAAAAAACAAATAAAACCTCTCTCCACTATGAGTTCAATTAGGCTGGTATATAACCTCCTGAGTCAGGAAGTCCCATTAAGGTATTTAATTTGGTTTTTTTTCCTACAATAGAATGAATAGTCGTACTTGAGACTATAGCTCAAGAAATAAACCAGACTGGCCTCTGACATATAAGGTGCCTGAGAACTAACTTTTTTCCATCTCTAGTTGAGTGGATTTTATCTTTTCCTGTTTTCCATGTCCATCGTTATATGGCGCAAGGTACTGGTGTGTCCAAATTGATGGGCAAGTGTAGCATTCAAAACATACATGTGTAAGCTTTTGAGTCACACGCAGAATGCTGCTTGTTTGTTTAAATAGAATGCAAAAATCTCAGACATAGGAATTGTTATGGTGGATGGATGTTGTGTGCTCACATAGCATGGAAATAGTTTATGATTAATAACTACTTGAATTCTGTCAGTGTACAAGACAAAGCCTTGTCAAAGAGCTGCAAAGGCTTTTCTTAAGTGTAAACATTGCACGCAGACTTTGTCTATTTCATTTTAGATTCTCCTGGGTAAGGTTCAAGAACATAATACTAAAGATGTTTCCCTTCCTCAACTGGTTGTGTATCTATCAGATCAGAGAATGGTTCCTAGGGGACTTGCATTCTGGCCTTAGTGTGGGAATGCTTCAGATTCCTCAAGGTAAGAAAGGAAAAATAGTCTTTTAAATATATATATATATTCCCCCCACCCCCCTCTGCTCTTTCTATCTAAAATTGAAGATTCAGAGATTGGTTCTCTAAATCAACCTTGTTTACAGACCTGGTTTGGGCAAGACTCTAAATACCATAATTAAAGTTGACTTGAGTGTCCCTCTTAAAGAATGCAGTACATCCTCCTCAAATTCTCTGCATATTCTTGAATACAGAACAAATTAAAAAACCCACAAATCTTAGTAAAACAAAAATATGTCTTTACAAATTTTAGGCCCATGAGTATTTTTCTGGCTTGAGTGATCATAACAGAACAAAGACCCTGCTTATGTAGCAAAGAAATCATTAAGTCTCTTGCACTAGTAACATTTCAAGATTCCACCCCACCCCAGGATTGAAAGATTGTGTGTGTTACAAGAGCACAGGGTGTGGGGGGTCCATGTCCACTGAGTAACACAGCTACGGGCATAGGGAGGGGTTCACATGGGTGGCTCCCAGCATGGCTATCCCGGTCATGGAGGCAGCCACTGCACATGTGACTGGCCTTGCACAGAGCACTCCTGATTTTTTCAGCGGCGCTCCGTGCATGGCCATAGTTGACTGGTGCATGGCTCCCAGTTCTGCTCTGACTGCAGCAGGTTTAAACGAAGGTGGTGGCCACCATGGACCACAGTCTACCCGCGGCGTCCCCTCCTTGCACCATAGAGTACTAGGTGGATTGCCAGCTGCTCTAGGCTGCTGCCCGTAGCTCTAGGACAGTTTCCAGGGCAACCTCTGGCCAGAAGCGAAGCTGCACTGGCCAGTGCTCCAGGTTTGGGCAACCCTCTCTGCCATAAGTGCTGCCTGATCCGCTCCTGCTCTGCCTCACCTCAGGTTGGCCCGCCTTTACACAGATGGGCCACCCAGGGGTGGGGTGGAGCAGGCATCTAACCATATCCATTGTTTCTATTATTCACTTTAGGTCCTATGCAAGGTTCACGTATGCGCTAAGCACAGAACGCATATGCATGTATAATGTGCACACAATGTGCGTATGTTGTACTTGCATGATGCACACACTTTCTGTGTATTCTCCAGGCCAGAAATACGTGACACTGGGGAGCGATCTCCTGTCCGACCAGTAGGAGGCAGCATCTGAAGATTTTCTGGGCATGCTCGGAGTGACCACCCCATCCATTGCCAGTTGGATGTCTGCCTCCGAAGTAGTAGAAGGTAGATCGCTGCGCCCGGTGCAGTAGGCAGTTTTCCAGGCCCAGGAGCCCATTTTAAAGCAACAGCTGGCTCCAGGCTCTGCAACAAAACCACGAGGAGCATTTAGCAACAACACACTGTTCCTCCTTGGACCCTGAGCAGCTGGTACAGAACTGGTAGGACCCTCAGGGCTCCTAAATAGCCACCTCTCCCATCTGATTCCTTCCCCGGTTATGCCGTCCCTGTGGGTACAACTGAAATGAAGGATGGGTGTGGGGGGAGTCCTACCTTGGCACTCTGAGCCTTCTCAACAGACCTGTCACAACCCTGGCTCCCTATAGGTGTGACAGCGCTACAGCAGCCATTTCCTTGGCATGGCTCAGCACTCCCCACCTGATCCCATCGCAACCAGCCCACAAGATGGCACCCTCCCAGCGTGACCCATCGAAATCCATGTGGACACAGGAGGCCCAGGAACCAGAGGCCCATAGAGATGAGGAGGTGAATCAGGCAGCAGGTGAGGAGGAAGTAAGGGCCCCCAATCTGGCCCTGGTGCTCTCACTTCATATGGAGGTCTTAAATAAAATCCTGGTCTCCCTCAAGAGAATTGAGGACAAGCAGTCCACCAAACAGGCCAAGAGGTGACCCAGGGCTCCCCCTGCACCTCCCCTGTCCCTCAGGAAGGAAGTACAGCTTTAAGGGAAAGTCCAAGACTACCACAAAAAGCCTTCTGAGGAAGGCGAGATTGTGTCCTCCGATGAGGCCCAGCTCACCCCCATCTCCCTGCAAACCTAAGAAATCAAAGGAAGGGCATAAACGCCCCAAGTTGAGGGTTCTGATCAGAGCACTCCCACCAGGAGGAGTCTGTTCACAAGTCCCATGGTGATTTCCCAGGCCGAATCTCATCACAAAGAAGGGGCCGAGGCCCAGGAACAGGAGGATTTTCTCGCTAAGGTGGGCAAGGAGAAAGGGCGTGAATTCCCCTCAGAGCATAACAATAAGCTGTTTTGCAGAGCCCTCAGGCCACAAAGACAGACAGTAAAAAAGGTGGAGTCAAACTCGTCCAAGGAAGACTCCAATACGGAATAGATCCCCATATCTAACACCAAAGGAAATGGTCTAGTTATGGATAAGGCCTTCAAGTGCAGATTTAGAGATCAATGGAAGCAACCAGGCAAGACCCAACGTCTCACTAGAACTCAGGAGATGTTGTATGTATTCGCTAACCAGCATCCCTCTCTTTTTGCTGTCCTGAAATAGATGTAGCCACTGCCTGGCACATCACTCCGTATTTCCCACTGTGGAGCATATGTACCCCAAAGACTCAACTGACTGCAGCATGGAGGCGGGCCTACAAAAGAGCTTTGAGGCCCTGTCTACTATACCCACTACCATCTCCACCGCCTCCTTAAAATGGTTCAAGCTTGACAAAAATCCAGGGATCTTGGAGGGCATAGCCAGGAACTTGGCTATGAACATCTCCCTAGCCAATGCCTTCCTAGCAGATGCATCTGTCGATGCCATTGAGTGTCCTCAGATGAGGCCCAGCTCACCACCACCTCCCTACAAGCCTAAGAAATCGAAGAAAGGGCATAAATGCCCCCAAGTTGAAGATTCTGAATCAGAGCACTCCCACCAGGAGAAGTCTGCTCATGAGTCCCATGGTGACTTCCCAGGCCAAATCCTATCACAAAAAAGGGGATGAGACCCAGAAACAGAAGGATTTTCTAGCCTAAGAAATCAAAGGAAGGGCATAAATGCCCCCAAGCAAGAGCAAGAGGCATGGTGGCTAACGTTACCACCAGACATAGGCTCTGACTCTGTTCCTGGAGAGTGGACTACCATGCCAAAAACCTGTTGGTTAATGGGCCCTTCAAGGAGGACAAACTTTTAAGGGTGTCCTTGGACAAAGTACTCACTGATGCCTTTAGCAAACTTTCATAGCTACAAATCACTTTTTTGCCCCTCATACAGGCCAGGTTACTCCTATACTTATAGCAAATGCGGTCACTTCAACACCCAGCAGAAAGGACATGGATTTTGGGGATGTTGGCCAAGGCAGAGTTGCTTCAACAACGCACAACACTCCAAACATGACACCGGCCCTCAAAACGCCAAGCAGGACTTCTTACTTGCCCAGTTCCTCCTCTGTCCCCACCCCGCTCATGGGAGGTCATCATCTTCACTTTGCACACAGGTGGAAAAGTGCAATCACGGATGTCTGTGTAAGAGAAATTACATCTTAGGGGTATGCTCTGGAGTTCAAGGGCCCTCCCTGCACATTCTTCATAGTGTCTCTAAGATCCCAGATAGAAGAGAAACACGAGGCTATGAGTCTCGAAGTTCAAAGGCTTTACCAGATAGGGGTGATAGAAAAAATACAAAAAAAGAAAAAAAACTAAGGACCTTATTCAATCTTATTTTTTATTCAAAAGAAATCATGCAGCTGGAGAGCTGTCCTGTACCTAAAGAGACTTAACAGATATATAAAGGCCCAGAGAGTCAAGATGGAGACCCTAGCATCCATCCATCTATCTGTCAGTCTCTCAGGAGGATTGGATAGCATCCCTAGATCTGCAGGATGCCTACCTTCATGTGCCCATAGGTCCAGCATACAGGATGGTTGCAGTTCACCTACGACATCAACCATTGGCAGTACAGGATACCCCCATTTAGGCTCGCCTTGGCCCCCTGGATGTTCAACAAGGTCTTAATCCCATTGGTGGCCAACCTCTTTGTGTGAGGAATAGCTATCTTTCCCTGCCTGGACAGCATATTACAATAAGGCCCCAGACTGTGGACTGGCACTGGCTAACCTGAACACGACCAGAGATTACTTAGAATCACACGGTTTTTTATTGAGCAAGGACAGAAGCCAACTAGTGCCAAAACAGCAACTAGAACATTTGGGGGTCCTACTGATCGACACCAGCAGAGACAGGGTTTTCATTGCACTACGGTGCCAACAGAAGCTCAGACTCTTGATAGAACAGGTCAAACAGCAGGTTATGGTCCTTCTAAAACAACTTGTATCCCTGCAGGGGTTGATGGTCTCATGCATACAGCACCTGCAATGGGCAAGACTCCACATCAGGCCCCTCCAGCAGTTTTGGAGGCCTTGACAGGCGCTAATAATCAACAACATACACATGACTTTAATGATCCTGATCCCTGTAATAGAATCGCTCAGCTGGTGGACGGACCCAGGAAGATTAGTCTCGGGAGTGCCCCTTTCAGAAACAGAGAAGGTGGTTCTGACCACTGATGCCAGCCTAAACAGTTGGGGTGCTCATCCTGCCCACCTCTACACTCAACATACCTGGTTCCCTCCAGTGCTCTGCCACAGCATGAATTGGCTAGAGCTGAGGGCCATTCAGTTGGCGCTGGTTCACTTTGTCCCTCACGTCAGGGGGCGCCATGTACTAGTCTTCACAGACAATACCACAGCCCTAGCCTACATCAGGAACCGGGGGGTGGGGGTGGGGGACGAAGTCCAGAGCCCTGGATAAGGAGGCCTCTCTAATGCTACCTTCTATCCCTGACCGCTCTCCACATAAAGGGAGAAAGCAACATAAAGGTTGACTGAGTCAACAAAACCTAGATCCCAGGAAGTGGGCCCTGAGCCAGCAAACCTTCAACCGGATCCTGGACTGGTTTTGGCTAACCAATAATGGATGTTTGCCTCTTCTCGGAACACCAAAACACTTGGGTTTCTATCCAGGACCTTCCATCACAGTGCTGAAGCAGTGGACACCTTGAACAAGCCTTCGCCTTGGGGGCTCTTGTATGCCTTCCTTCTATTTCTCCTACTCAGCAGGATACTGAGCAAATGTCTGAGGGAGGGGGCCTCTCTAATCCTGGTAGCACCGTTTTGGCTTTGGAGACCCTGGCTCGCCGACTTCATCAATATGAGCAGGTCAGAATCACTCAGGTTGTCTGTGACTCCAGGCCTGCTATCCCAGAGCCCAATCCTGTACGAGAAGCCAGAGGTTCTAAAATTAACAGTCTGTCTCTTGAGGCCAGTGCCTTAAGGCACTTGGAGGTTGTGCTGAATACTCTGTCAGCTAAGAGACATCAACTAAGCTAAGCGCATTTACCAATGCACCTGGAAGCTCTTTGCACTTTGGTGTCACGTTAAGAAATTGGACTCTCAGAAGCCCCAAATTGGGGAAGTGCTGCAGTTCCTTCAGGAAGGCCTTGACAAAGGCTTACATCCTACCATTCCTAGATAGTACCCTAGGCATCACAGGTGAATTTAAGATTGATGCACACCCCCATATTGAAGGGCATCTGTTCCAAAACATTTAGCTGTTTTCAGACATGCTCTAATGCCATCATTATTTATAAAACCAGCATTATAGTCACGTGGTTTTAATCAGGATTAAGTGTTCAGATGATGATGATGATTGTTATAAACATTTATATAGCGCCAGCCGTGTGTCTGGCGCTGTACAGAACATAGAAATAGACACGGTCCCTGCCTGTGGCTTACAATCTTGCGGTCATGCTGATATAAATCATTAAACCAGTATGGCCGCCTGAATGCTTATGCCAGTATAGGGGTCACTAGGAGGACTCAGTCAGTCCTATGGTTCACTGAAGCTGTCACTTGCTGTCATGGGTCCCTGGAGTAGAGGGTGGGGGAGAGTGCCAGTCCTGATCTCCAAGCCTGGAAGGAGACCCTCAGGCAGCATGGGCGCTGCTCAATGCACTCAAACTCCATGAGTGGGGGTGGGAAAACACATCTTGCAGAGCTCCTGTCTTGCCAAGGTTCAGAGAGCAGGGAGGAGGCAGAGTCTGTGCAGTAGACAGCTTCCCAACTGCAGCCCACTCAGTTTAAAAACAGATGAAAAAATGAGGGGGAAAAAAGTGTTACTAAATAAAAGGCAGAGAAATCAGGGAACAGAGTCCCTGCGTCTCACGTTTGCTCCCTGCCTGGGTGCCTCTGCTGGCTGCTGTGTGGGCAGCTGTGAGCTCATCCTCACACTGTCCTTGCTGCCTGTCCGTTGCTGTCACAGGTCCCTGGAGCAGCTGAGTAGAGGGGACGTAAACTCTACCTCCAAATCTCTATGGTTTCGGGGCTTAATATCGGTTTGGGTGTTCACACGGACATTATTCTGACACTATTTTAGTCTGATATAGATAAGCTCTTTAAATCCAAGTTGAACTATACCGGCACTTAACCAGGATTCAACCTGGAAGTAGAACTATTAATACTGGTATGGCTGTTCAGATGATTACCTTCAATCTGGATTTAGAGGGAATAATACTGGGGTATTATTCTGCGGCATCTGTGGTGTGCTGTTTCTCAGGGGCATAACTATAATAGGTGCACCTGCATGAGGGTCTTTGAGCCTGTGGGGCCCACATGTATGTAGAATGCATATGCACATTGGAGTCGAGTGCCCCAGCATAGGGCACATTCCCATCTAGTTAAGCCACTGCTGTTTCTTTTAGTAAACAAAGATCTGTTCTTCAGCTGTACCCGTCTGTCTCAAGGTCACTTTTATACCAAACCAGGGGGGAAAGAAGCTTGCCACTTTGCTTTTTAAAAATGTCAATTTTTTTCCAGGACTATCTAGTGTTTTGCTAACTAGGTTACCATTGCCCACTGATAATGGCTTCTATTCTGCATTCTGCTGCTCATTAACATATGTCATATTTGGGACCTCACGCCATATCTCTATTGGTGAGTATTCTGCTCTGTCATTTGAAAATTAAGGGGTCGTATGCAAAGTGGTCGTTGGAGGCAGTGGGAGTCTGTTGTTCATCTGTGTTTGTATATTAACTGTAGTAATTTTTATTTTTATATAGCACCCCCTGCCATGGTACTCAGAGCACTTCATATCTAGGTTTGCCATACCTCCCCTTTAATCCAGGACACTTATGAAAAATACATGGTGCAGGGCTGCATTGGTTCCAATGCAGCCCTGTACCATGCATTTTTCATAAGTGTCCTGGATTAAAGGGGAGGTATGGCAACCCTATTCACATATAACAATTTAGCACACCTTTAATCCTCACAACAACCCTGTGGGGTAGGTTAGGCTGAGAGAATATTGTGACTGGTCCAAAGTCACCCAGTGAGTTTCTGGCTAAGGTGAGACTCTCCTATACAGCTACACGCAATGGTTGGACACAACAAACTATATGGGAACAGCACAGAGGAAGGGAACCCTCTCTGTTTCCAACTATTAATTTACATGCTCCTGTCCAGCTGTGTAAAATTGTGGCATGCACCCAAGCAGTTAGGAACAGCACTGGACCCCACACAGGTGCCCCCTGCTGACTGTTCCCATCCTGCACCACACAGATGTGTGGCTGCTCAGCTCCACATAGATGCCCCCTTACCCTTTCCCATCTCCCATCCCCACCTGCCCTACTCTATTTGACACAAACGCTCCAACACCTGCTGCCCATTCCCAGACCCTTCCTCAATCTTCCCATTCTTGCACAGATCCATCCTCAGCACCTGATCCCAGTCCCACACAGATACCTCCACTGACAGAGTAGATTCTCCCACATCCATCTCCCATACCTATCGCTTCAGTCCTGCTCAGATGCCCCCATCTCTCCCATTTCTAGCTAAGCTTTCACTCACAAGTGACATCTTGTCTGCATTGTCAAACACCCCCTTTTATGCACCCCCCTGGGTCTCCAGTTCCCCCCTTCCTGCTCCCCCCCCCCTCCAAACACTGCCTCCTCCACCTGGGTTCTTTATATGAGCCAGCAATGTGATGCAGCTGCAAAAAAAGGCTAATGCAATTTTAGTCTGCCTCAAAAAAAGCAGTCTCCCAAGTCAAGAGAAGTATAATTTTAATCTATTTGGCACTGGTAAGACCTCACCTGGAGTATTGTGTCCAGTTCTGGGTGCCTCATTTTAAGAAGGACCCTGACAAATTGTAGCAGGTTCAGAGGAAGGTGACAGATAACGGGTTTGAAAAACAAGTCTTATGAGGAAAGGTTGAAGGAACTGGGAATAGGAATGTATAACATAGTGAAGAGAAGGCTAAGGGGAGATGTGATAGCAGACATCAAATAGCTAAAGGGCTGACACCAAGAAGATGGGAAGGAACTTTTCTGAATTGCTACAGAGTGCAGGACTAGAAATAATGAGTTCAAGTTACAGGAAGGTAGATTTCGACTAGATACCAGGAAAAACTTCCTAACAGTAGGAGGTGTTCGGCAATGGAACAAGTTGCCTAGGGAGGCTGTAGCCTCTCCATTGCTGGAGGTTTTCAAAAGAGGGCTGGACAACCATCTGTCCGGGATGTTATAGCTGTAGTTATCCTGCATCTGAACGGGGAGTTGGACTAGATGACCCTCAAGGTGCCTTCCAACTCTGAGACTCTATGAAGTAACACCTAGTGCTTAGTTAATCATGGCTGACAGATTCTACTCAAGGTTTTGCCACTAAATCATTGTGCAGCCTTGGGCAGGTCTCTTAACCTTTCTGTTTCTTGAACTATAAAGTAGAAACGATAATACTTCAGTGCTTTGCAAAAATTGTGGGAATTAATATTCGTACACACTGAGAAGGTAATTTATTTTAATTGTAAAGTATTATTTATCTATTGTGATATTATTTGCCATGCAAAACTTAATTACAATCTTGTGTCCTGTTACATGACAACATGACAAATTTCAAATTAACCACTGGGGGGAGTGTGTGTGTGCACCTCTTCTTTCCATTATAGGATTGAGGCTATACAAGCATCGAGCAGCCCTCAACTATCTATGTTTGCCTTGTTTTACTCATGTGAGTGGACATAGGACTTGTACCTGTGCAGGGTGTGTTAAGCATGCAGTTCTCCTTAGGCAAACTCATTGCCTCCCATGGCTTCCAATACCACCTCTATGCTGATGACACTCAACTCTATCTCTCTACTCCCTCTCTCTCTCCCTCTGTTCAAGCTCGTCTCATCAACTGTCTCTCTGACATCTCTACCTGGATGTCTCAACGTCAACTCAAACTCAACATGGCTAAAACTGAACTCCTTATCTTCCCCCCTCATCCTTCCTCACTGTCAATAACTATTGATGGAGTCACCATCCTGCCTGTCCCCCAAGCCCGTAGCCTAGGCTTCATCTTTGACTCACCCCTTTCTTTTAAACCCTACATTGACTCTGTTGCTAAATCCTGTCGCTTCTCCCTCCATAACATTGCTAAGATTCGCCCTTTTCTCTCTGTCTCATCTGCCAAAACTCTTGTTCATGCTCTGGTCATCTCTCGCCTCGATTACTGTAACCTCCTTCTCACTGGCCTTCCCCGGTCTCACCTTTCTCCCCTCATCTCTGTCCAAAACTCTGCTGCCAGGGTCATCTACCTCGCCACTCGCTTCGACCATGTGCAGCCCCTCCTCTCTTTGCTTCACTGGCTTCCCCTTCATGAATGAATCCTGCACAAGCTCCTAGTCTTCACCTATAAAGCTCTTCACAACCTTGCTCCCCCCTACCTCTCTGCACTTATCGCACTCCATACTCCAGCCCGTGCACTTCGCTCCTCCTCTGTCCCTTCTCTCACCCTTCCACGCCTTCCCTGCTCCCCTAAGTGCCTTCGTCCCTTCTCACTTGCTGCCCCCCATGCCTGGAACTCCCTCCCTGTCCACATCCGCCTTGCCCCCTCCCTTCATACCTTCAAATCTCTCCTTAAAACTCACCTCTTTCACTCTGCTCTGTCTGACTCTTTATCCTGCTGAGCCACTATTCCTATACCTACGATCGGTTTACCCTTATCCTTGCAACATGGACCTGCCTGCTGTCATTCTCATCGTAACCAAGCCAAGTACGTGCACTTGAGACCTTGCATCTTCATGAATGTTAGACCCCTTGTCTCCCCCTCTGTTCCCCTTCCTAAGTCTCTTCCCCCAGCTCCTGTCTCTCAGATTGTAAGCCCTAGGGGCAGGGATCGTGTCTATTTTATAGACACGTATTTATAGTGCCAGGTACACTGCGTGCGCTATATAAATGTTTGTTAATAATAATAATAAGTTCCAAGTCAATGGCAAAACTCCCATTGCTTTTAATGGTAGAGGATTGTCATATTTGACAGGACTGTAGGCATAGCAAATAGGCAGTTAATGTTTGGATTTCATTCTCTGTACTCTGCATGTGTTGGTCAAAGGCTCTTTCAGCATCCTGAATGGAATGGTGGCAAACTTTCTGGAAACCCTCAATTTCAGCCTTGTATTGACTGGAAATGGTACCCAGGTCAACTTCTCAGATGAAAATTCTATCAGGAGTTACATGGAAGCTTTGACACTTACTGCCTCAACAACATTTTTGGTTGGGCTTATCCAGGTAGGCATTCAATTTAGTTTTAATTCTTTATGTATTGTATGACTTGGGGAGATAAAACTGCCAGTATCCTAAACATGTTTATAATTTTTCTGAAGCTTAGCACCCATGTTTCTGTGCATTTTTGAAGAGTATGAAACAAGGTTCTACTCCTGTTAGTAATTGGGTCTCCTAGCCACTGTTGCTTGGGAACAGCTTGCGTCCTCTCCTCAGCACCACTTACAATCTCACTCCTCTCTTCTTTCCAGTTGCTTTTAGGCTGTGTCTGCCTAGGGTTTGTCGCAACATACCTGTCGGAAACCCTCATGAGTGCTTACCTCACTGCAGCTGCACTGCATGTCATCATATCCCAGTTCTCCTTCATCTTTGGGATTGTAATCAACTTTCACTCTGGCCCCATGGCCATTTTTTATGTGAGTAAAGCCAACCATAGTTCAGAGGCATAACTGCTTGTTATTTAAGAGGAAGAGCATTGAACTTCAGGAACCATTAAGATAATTTTAGTGGGTTGAAGTGGGAGAAACTACTGAAGTCCCGGTTGTGTCCATATTCCTCTTTCCTAACACTCGACAATTGTCTTCACTGTAGTATAAACTTGTGAATGCTCAAGAATAGAGAGATTGGGTGATGGATACTGCTCTCCAATCACTTTTACAAAGATATTGAATACTTTTCTGAACAAGGATTTATTTGTCTTTCAATTTTTTGTTCCATTGCTTGTGGCAAAGTGACCTGGTCCAGCACAGAGTCATTGCAGGATTAGATCCCAGCACTGACTTTGTGCTGACTCCCAGCTCCTGAATAGCTGCAACCAGGCATTTGCTCAGTTGGACACCACGTTGAATCTAGGGTGCTCAACTTGCCCTGGTTACATTTGGGCACCAATCAGTTCCTGAACGAGACTCAATGAGCTACCCACGGCTCCCTGGGCTGACTCACAAGCTGGTTGCTGCTGCTTCTCTGATCCCGGTTATTGCTCCCTTCTCCCCAGCCCACCACTCAGCTGAGCCAGGGTCTTCCCGCTCAGCCTTTTTTTGAGCGGGGGTGGAGTGAGGAGGCCTCTTCCGGTGTGGGGCATAGTGGGGGTGCACGCAGGAAGAAGCCTCCTCACTCCACCTCCTCAGAAAAAGCCAGACCAGGAAGGAGCAGCAAACAGTGACTGAGACCATTACCAGAGGAGGAGCAGCAGCAGTCGGGTGGTGAGTCAGCCTGGGGAGCTGCAGGTGCTGGGACTGGGGAAGCCCCGGCAATAGCTGCATTATTGGGCACTGGACACCTGATGGGGGCCTGGAGAACCCTTCGGGTGCCTGCTAGAGATGCCTGAAAATGCAGGTATTACCCACAGATAGCCAATGCTCTACCCGCTGCACCCCTAGTTCCCCTCGTTCAGAGTTCCACCAATATTGTGGTCTCTCCGCAGAATACCTGAAAAGGCAGGACCCTGCCCTGATTCAAGTCTTGAGCAGGGCAGTGCTAAGCTACTGCAGTACAACTGAAAAGTCATGCCACCTACCCTGAGTTATCCTTACCTGGGCCATACCCTGAACTCTCTACCTCCCATTTTAGGGCACCTAAAAAGGCAGGTGTCCTGCCTTGTGTCAGTCCTTGGCTGGACAGCAAGGCCCTGCCTTGGTAAGGGGGAAATCAGGAAGATTCACATTTCCCTGGGTGTGTGTGTGTGAGGTCTAACCAACCTCTCCAAACATGAACTTAGACAAAACTCTAGTCAGTGACCAGCTCACATCCAGTCGCTTGACTCCTACTGGGACCCATCTTAAGCTCTCTAGCTGCTTGACCTTTGGGTTGCTAGCTCTGTTGCACCCCTTCCCCTGCCCTGCAACCTCTTTATGGCTCTGGTGAATCGGGGTGAAAACAGACCTAATGCTGACTCCACTTTAACACCGCTTTAACGTTTCTTATCCATGTTGCAGGGCTGTATTTGTGCCCTATGCAGCTCTGCAACATGCATAAGAAACGTTGGTGTTAGCGTTATCTCTGATTTCACCCTCAGTGACAGAGTATTCACTTCTGCAGCTGAAGCTAAATACATCTGCAGAGTATTCACTTCTGCAGGTGAAGAAGTTAAAATGTAGGGCTCCTATGGAATCTGTGAAAACCCAGTTTATGTAAAAATTGCTGGAATACCCCTTTTGATTATTTCACGGTTTCCCTTTCAGAACCTGGTATATTACTGCATAGCTCTCCCAAAGTCTAATTCCACCAGCATATTGATCTTTTTGATTTGCTTGGTCATGTTGAGAGTCAGCAAATGTATTAAGCTAACTTACAAACAGAGTCCTGTTGAGTTTCCTATGGAACTTCTTCTGGTAAGTGCCTTACCTCCTCCCTTTACGATAACTTAAACGTAACACAGATCTGCAAAGTTGCACTAGATGGAAAGCCATTTGGTGTGGTAGTTGGAAGCTTAGGAGTAGGGACTAAAACTTCTGACTCCTATTGTCCCCTCTGTCACTGATTAACAGAGTGACACGTGGACAAGTCCCTTAGCATCCCCATGCCTATCTCTTCAGCTATGGAAGTCGTATTAGGGAGGACCTGTGAAAAGTATTACTCCTAGATGAGCCAAAAAATATTAATTGAAAAAATGAGATGAAAGGAAAACTTTGGTCACTGTGCTTAGCCTGCCAGTCGTCGTCTTATTATTATTTTTTCAATTTATACCCCACCCTATCTCAAAAATAGCTCATGTTATCTTACAATATTTTTTAAAAAAATCACAAAGTACATAAAAAATATCTCGATCACCAGTCTGTAACGTCAGAGGGTCATGTATACTGTTCACTATGAATGGGCTCTGAAGTATATCTGAAACCTACTGTTGGCATGATTAGCATGCCATAAAAAATAGGACCAGTCCAGAAAGATGCTGAGAAACCAGTTGTTTATGGCTACAATTAAAATGTTGAGCCTGCTCTGCATCTTTTAAAGTCAGACCCTAAGTGATGCATATGAAACACAATAAACACAAATAAAGGGTAGAACCAATAACAACCACACACCAAAACCATACAGAATTGTTACTGGGAAATACAATTAAAAATTATGCTAATTAAATTATGTGTGTGTGTACATACTGTGAGTGAGTGTGTGTGTGTGTATGTAATATATGGTAATTTTTATATATATTTAAAACAAACAACAATGTCAAACATAATGAAACAAACCCAAACAATGTATCATAAAACCAATACAATGTGTTTCGAATGAACTGCTCTTCAGGAAATCTACAAATAAAATCTAATATTAATAACATAATCAAAGTACTTAAATATCCTATTGAACACAAATAGGTATTACCTTTCGGGAATCATGGTATAAAAACTATACAATACCAATATTATATCTGAAATCTAAATGGAGGAGAGAGAGTGGGCCAATATCTACAAATCAATATAAGCATCTCCTATGTAATGTAGACTACATCGGGAACCAATAAAAGGTAAACCATACTAGGGATGGGTGAACAGATCGCGGTTCGGGTTTGGCCGTTCAGTTCGGCTGCGTTCGGTTCAACAGTTCGGCTAGTTTGCCGAGTTCGGGTTTGGCTGTTCGGTTCAGTCGTCCGAACAGGCAGTTCGGTTAGGCCGTTTGGCTGTTCAGTTCGGTCGTTCGGGGAATGTTGTTATGGGTGTTTTTGTGGTTTTTATATGGTTTGTTGGTTTTTTATTGGGTTTTATATGGTTTTCTTTTGTTTTTTATTTGGTTTTTTTGTTTTTATATGGGGCTTTTTATTTATTTTTTATCTAATATTATATATATTTACATTAAATCTAACTGCTATTAACTCTTCTAAATGCTATGAACTAAATGGATTATCTAATAAGTACACAGACCTACTCCTACAAACACTAAAACTAAATCACTAATGCTATCTCTATCACTAAACTAACTCCTACAAATCTCTATCTAATCTAATCTATCGATCCGCCCCCCATCCCATATCTATCTATCTATCTATCTATCTATCTATCTATCTATCTATCTATCTATATATATATATATATATATATATATATATATATATCCATCCCATATATATGGGATGGGGGGGGAATCTCAAAAAGAAGAGGCGTCTGTAGTGAAATACATACATTACATACTCAATGAGTCTGTACAGTGCATAACACAAGGTTTTAGCTTATGGTTTAAGTTTCATTTCATTACAAAACTGAAATGAAACTTAAAGGAATCTAAAAATCCTACTCAACGCCTGCTGTTCAGGAACAGTGACTAGCTCAGAAGGTGTTGGGAAGGGGGGAGGCAGATAATTAGTTTCGTTTTTTGCAAGCCTCTCCACCCCTGGTGCCTGGAAGTCTGCTCCTCAGTGACTGACACCTCCCTGTCACGTTTTACCTTCCAGTGAACCTTTTTTTGCCACCTGAACTCACCTGTACGCGATCTGAACTGACCGAACTGTTCGGCCATTTCGCCGTTCGGTTTGTTTGGTATGTTCGCGTTCAGGTTCGAGTTCGGTCATCTGAACAGGCCGATTTCAGACCGAACTCCAAACTGCCGAACCGCATTCGTCCATCCCTGAAACATACAAAAGAAGCTCTAATTGCCTTAATAATATGAGCTATAATAAGAGTATGTACAGAGAAACTATATATGGAAAAGTATGTTTATTACAGAAAAACCACCCTGGTTAATAACAGAAAACCTCTTGCGTAGTAGTAATATTTGAAGTACCTAAAATAACCTTAGGATGTATAAACGTGCCCTATATGCATGAACAATTATAAAAATGAAGAAAAATAACCTACCTCTGGTTAATAAATAGGCGTAATAGTAGTCCTCGGAAGCTTTAAAATAGCTTTCAAATTCAATCTGCCACCTCTGTGTAACAATTAAATGTAACATTGGTTATTTAATCATTCACTTGATGTTAGCTTACAAAAACTACCTGTGCTGAATAAAGGCAAATTTTAAAAATTGTTTGTTACTGCTCAATTCTCCTATTTTTCTTTCCTAGATTATTACATTTACCATCATTTCTAGCCATATACATCTGCATGATGAATCTAGTGTGCGTGTGTCCAGAATGGTTCCTTACAGGTAGGTCCTCTCCAGTTAACAGTAAGTCTATCATTGACATACTGTCTCTGCCCGTTATGCCCTATCTCTTGTCATGCAGTAAAAGCGAAAACTATAAAAGGAAAAATTGTTCTTATTGCCAGAGGCAAAGCAAGTGAACTGGGACTTAAGGTGCTCAGCCTAATTCATTTCACCTAGGCCATTGAATAGGTTCTTTTCAATAAACAGTATCCAGTCCAACAGTATCCAGCTTACTGTGAAATGTAAAGCTCTTCCCTAAAATGAAGTCAGTGAAAAATCCTAAAATTCAGAAATAGCAGCAGCTTTTAAGCCTGTACCAAAGTTTTAAAAAGGGTGTTGCTTTCAATCCAGGAATCTTGACTTTGTCCTTGAGCATCTGCCTGCATTCCCACTGTTGGGTGCGTGCACCAAAGACACTCTCTGCAGAGCCTTTAAAGCAGTCTTCATCTTGGAATGAGCCCCACCCCTCCCCTTCAATGTGAGCTTTGCTGCGCAGCGAAGTGAGGGTATAGGCAGGGTTGTTCTGTTCCCCCTCAATTCCTTCAACCCCTGACGAGCGTGCTCCAAGCGGCTGAAGCAGTCTGTGTTCCCCTTCACCTGTTACATGAAAAAAAATATCTTATTAGTTAGAGTTAGTGTAGAGTGAGTTAGTGATATACATATATGAATATATGGTGTGAGACTATAAAATATATAAAAAGTTTACTTCTCTTCATATATTGCCGCCACCCCCCACCCCAACACTTCTCTTATGTTTTTAATTTTAAAGGGGTGGAGAAATGGATTAATACAATTACTTCAAAAAGTGTGTGTGTTAAAAAGTGTGTGGAGTGTTAGGCATCTTAGGTTGAATTCTCACCTGTGGCGGCAGTGGGAGGGGCAAGGGAGATGCGACAGCACGGAAGAGTCGGCAGCCGGGAAAAGAGCCGGTGCGAATGGGGATCTGCTGCGGCTTCTCTCGCGCATGTCATGGCAGGATTTTGCGCCCTAACATGCACGAGAGAAGCCACAGCAGATCCCCATTCGCACCGCCTCTTTTCCCGACCGCCGGCTCCTCTGCGCTGCCACATCTCCCTCGTCCCTCCTGCTTCCGCCGCCACAGGTGAGAATGCAGCCTTACTCCATAGCGGGACCTCCATGAGAAATGTTTGTTTTGTTTAGGAGAGTCTCATTCTCCTTCAGATTGCATAGCCTGCCATAGTTTTATACCTCAGGCGAAGAATGATCGCTAGGTGAAGCTAGAAATGTCTTTAATGAAAAAAACTTTGACTCCCAACTACTGAGCTGGATCAACAGCCTAGATCACTGTTGCCCCCTCCCCTCCGGGTTGTTACAGCAAACATACAAGGCGATGGTACAACAGACAAAGCCAAGCCTCGGCATGTATCGCCCACACTTGAAAAGTCAGCTGGCTTTAAAAGATGGCTCTACTCCATGCCATTTCCTGCAGCTCCGCACCAAGAAGGTTCCCCGTAAGACACTGTCTAGTGTGGGGGATAATTCAAAGAGCCCAGATGCAGTACTGCCTACAGAAAGAAAACATACTAATAAGAGTAAGCATAAATCTAAGAAAAGACATCACATGCCTGAGTCTTCTAACTCAGGGATCTGACCAAGGTCCTGAAAAAAAAGAGATCTTGCGTTTCCAAAAAGAAAACAAATTAATTGGTACAGGAAACAGCTATAAAGGTGGCTGTGGTACTGAACCAGCCTCAAAAACACAAAGCACCAAACCCCATTCACAAGACAAAGCTACTGTCTATACTAGAGCCAGCACAAAAACATTCCGCACCAACAGAATGGGGCTCCTTTCACAAGACAGTGGTGTCTGTACAAAAGGATCTCTCTTGAAAAACTGCAGTACTGATGGTACCGGGAACCTCACACAAGACAATTCCATTGGCACCGACTATCTCACTGGGAACCTCTCACAAGACTACTCCACTGGCACCAGCCACATAATGGCCACCTCTCTAAAGATAAAACTTCCTATACATCCTGTGGAAGGAGAGATGGTAACTCCCAAACCAATATCTCCCCCAGCATTTGAACCTACAGATTTTTGCAAACACCAGAAAGACCTTCGACTCATTTACATTCTGGTAATTCTTACCTACATTCTGACAGAGTGAGTATCTGTGGGACGTTATCAAGAGGAGGATATGGACACACTAATCTTCAAGAGACCATATTTATCTAGGTCCAGAATGTGGCCAGCACCTGGATATACTGCAGGAAGCATAAGATCTGACAATCACTCCTGTCATAGACACCACTCCAATCCTGTCTCTCCCTGCAGTTCCCATTAATGCCACTCTAGATTCTGTTCTTCCAGGCCATATCCCTCAGTTTACTTGCGATCAAGGGAATCATCCTGCTGTAGCCACTCTAGCAGATCAGATGTTGCTCTCCAGGAACTGTCCAGGGCGTCATCGCTGAAAACAGAGAGGCAATCAGATAGGGGATCAGCCTGCGCAGCTACACCAAGACTTTTCTTTTGGATTTGGTCTGTCATCCATGCTCTCATCACCTCGAGGCTTGATTATTGCAATAGACTCTCTGTGAGGCTGCCCTTGATGATGTTTTGGAAACTGCAGCTGGTGCAGAATGTGGCGGCTTGTCTCCTTTCAGGGACAGGACTTGGGGAGCATATTACGCCAGAGCTCTGGAGTCTGCACTGGCTTCCTATAGCTTTCTGGGCATAATTCAAGGTGCTGGTTTTGACCTTTTAAAGCCCTAAACAGTCTGGGCCCCACATATCTGAAAGGCTACTGGTCCTTCCATGCAGCCCTTGCAATTGTCCAGGAGCGCCTCCCTATGGGTACCATCTGCTAGCTTCTGGAAGATAGTTCCATTAGCAGCTATTAGCCAGATAGGATTGGGGAACAAAATCCTTTACTGTCAGGAGCCAGGGAATGGATAGCATGGTGACCTGTTGGGTGCTTCTCCCAGGCCCCCATGACTGTCCACTGTCGGAGGCAGGATGCTGGGCTCGATGGACCATTGGCCTAACCCAGTATGGCGGCACTTATGTTCTTAGCCTTGTTCATATGACAGGGTCTTGCAGCGAGGCGTTCTTGGAGTGTTTTCTAGAGGCAGTTTAAGACTTTTTTGTTTGAAAAGGCATTTGGCTGGCAGGGATAGGGGAGGGGTAGTTTTGGAGTTGGAGAATGGGAAGGTGTGTTTGGTGATGGATTTTTAGTTGGTCTTTTTCTGTGTTTGTTATAATGCTCTTATGATTGTGAACCACCCCGAGTCTTCAGGAATGGACGGCATATAAATTTTAAATAAATAAAACTACAGTGCAACCAGAACAGGTAACATTAGATTACCCCCTCCAGTAGAACAATCTCTCTTGGAGGAAATGTTGAGTGCTGGTCATGATAATTCTTGACCACAAAGACCAGTGGTGGTCTCATCCAAATCTAATCTGAAGACATCTCCCTCCGCTTCAGAGGAATCACCTTGTTCTGATGGGACAATCTCTGCCCCATCAAGTGGCTCCTTGGTGGGTACAACGGATCCTCCTCCTATAGAGGTCATGGAGGTTTTGGGTGACGTGCCATCCGTAAGCTGATGACGCTCAACTCTACATCTTTCTCATCTGACCCAGGTTCTGCAGTCTTGATGCTTACCCAATGCTTGGCTGTTGTCGGGGACTGGATGGGGGAGCAGATTGAGGCTGAATCCTGACAAGACTGAAGTGGTGATGGTTGGCTGCCATCCTTGTGGCCTGGGGAAAATTGGGACTCCTGTCATTGATAGGGTCGGACCTCCTTTGGTCACTCAGGTTTGCAGCCTTGAACTGCTTCTGGACCCCTTGCTGCGCCTGGACTATCAGGTTGCAGCAGTGGCCAGGAGCGCTTTTCACCAGCTTTATATGGTGAGGAGGCTGTGGCCTTTTTTCTCTGATTTGGACTTGCCCACTGTCATGCATGCTTTCATTACCTAGAGGCTTGATTACTGCAGTGCATTCTACGTGGGGCTGCCCTTGATGACTGTTCAGAAGCTGCAGCTGGTGCAGAATGTGGCAGCCCAGCTTCTTTTATGAATGGGTCACTGGAACCACATTACACCAGTGCTCCAGAGTCTGCACTGGCTCCCTATAGCTTTCCAGGCACAATTGAAGGTGCTGGTTTTGACATTTTAAAGCCCTAAACAAGTCTTGGGGGACTTAACATGAATATTTAATGCCAGTTTTGGAGGAGCGGAACATGAGTATATGGCCACGATGGCAGCCATGGGCCTGTCTCAGATGGTTACCAGCCTGACACAAGATGGAGGGTATACCCTGGACCTTTATATTTTGCACTGGCCTTGAAGTGGGGAACTGTTAGTGGGGGAGATATCAGTTGTGCCCTTGTCATAGATGGATCATTACCTCCTGCAGACCTGTCTCCCGGCGTATGTCTGCCCCTGGAGAAGTGTGGAACTTGTTTAGATGGTTCGCCCCCGGAGACTGATGGAAACAGAACAGTTCCGCAATGCTCTGGGGGAGATACCCCCTGATCTTGGCGACCGTCCCATCGATAACTGTTGCTTTTTGGAACGCTTTGCTGACTGAGGCCATCGATAAGACGGCTCCCATGCATGCACTTTCTAAGCATCCACACCACACACCTCCTTGGCTTTCTGAGGATCTGCAGTTGCTGAAGCAACGAGGATGGCAGTTGGAGCGATGGTGGCGCCGTGCTCATGCTGAAGGTGACAGGTTGCATCATAGAGCCAGTTTGCTGCCCGTATAGCTATGGCATAGTTTCATAAAGGAGTTCTTTGCTGGCCTCGTAGTGTCTGCGAAGTCTCGTCCCATGCAGCTTTTCCGGGTGGTGAGGGGGCTGGTTGATCCGGCCTCCCTCCGCCTGGAACTGGAATTTTCCCGTGCCCGCTGTGACATGTTTGTAGATTAATTTGCAGATAAAATCACTCTTCATCACGACTTCGATGCCGCACTTATTACATTAAGAGAACCTGAGGTTATGGAAGCCCAGTCATGTCCGATTTTATGGGATCAGTTTCAGTGGATGTTGCCTGCCGGTGTGATGGATATTCTTGGGGCGGTTAGAGACACCTTTTGTGAACTGCACCCGTGCCCATCCTGGTTGGTTAAGGCCAGCCGAGAAAGACTGAGACTGTTGCTGGCTGGGGTGGTCAATGCCTCCCTTTGGAAGGGCAGAGTGACGAGCTGTCTTAAAGAGGCAGTGGTGCGGACTCTACTAAAAAACGCATCACTTGATGTTGACTCCCTTGCCAGGTATTGGCCTGTCCCTAACCTTCCCTTTTTAGGGAAGGTTATTGAACAAGTTGTGACTGAGCAGCTACAGGAGCATCTGGACCATATCGGTTTTCTAGATCCCTCATAGTCCGACTTCTACACAGGTTATGGCACTGAGACTGCACGTGTGGCTTTGGTTGATGACCTTCACCGTGAATTGGATCAAGGTCATTGAACCCTGCTGATTGTTAGATCTGTCAGCTGCGTTTGATACCATTGACCATGAGATGTTGGTGACTCGCTTGCGGGACCGAGCCAGAGTAGGCGGGATTGTTCTCAAATGGTACCACTCTTTTCTGGCCTAGAGGAGTCGAGTGGTGCTCGGGGATAATTTTTCATCACCCCAGGACCTTTTGCGTGGAGTCCTGCAAGGATCCATTTTGTCCCCTCTCCTGTTCAATGTGTATATGTAGCCGCTTGATGAGGTCGTAAGGAGATTTGAGGTGCGGTGTCATCAATATGCTGATGACTCCTAACTTTACCTCTCTTTTTCATCCAACCCAGACCCGGCAGTCTCAGTGCTTACTCGGTGTTTGGTGGCTGTGGGCGACTGGATAAGGGCTAAGAGACTGAAACTGAATCCTGACAAGACAGAGGCGGTGATAGTGGCGAAGGCCGCGAGGTTGGCGTCCCCCATCATAGACGGGGTTTGCCCTCTGTTGGTTCATAGTCGGGGAGTGCACCTCAATTCCCAGATCCGCCTGGATGTCCAGGTGGGCGCTGTGGCAAGGAGTGCATTTCCCCAATTGCATCTGGTGTGGCGGCTTCGGCCATACATCTTAAGACTCTGACTTGGCCACTATCATCCATGCTTTCATCAACTCTAGATTCGACTATTGTAACACGCTCTACGTGGGGCTACCCATGGTGATGGTTCAGAGACTGCAGCTGGTGCAGAATGTGGTGGCCCGTCTCCTTACGGAGACAGGCCACCAGGAGTGTATTACACCGGTGCTCCTTTCTCTGCACTGGCTGCCTATAGTTTTCCGAGTCCGATTCAAGGTGTTGGTACTTACCTATAAAGTCCTAAATAGCATGGGCTCTACCTATCTGCAGGACCGACTCCTTGGGTTCTGAATCGGTGCCTGCGGTTAACCGGGGTGCCTTTCTCAAGGTCCCTTGAGTATTGCAGGAGGTGATGGTGGAGAGGGTGTTCTTGGTGGCCTCACAGAGTCTGTGGAACTACCTCCTGGCAGAGGCCAGTTGGCCCCGGACCTTCTTTCTGACAAAAATGTAAGACCTGGCTGTTCTGCTAGGCATTGGGGAGGGGGGTATGGGTTAAGGTAGCTGCTTGGGGTTGGTTTTGGACAACCTCCATGTTTTATAGTGTGTTAGTGTTTTATATAGTTTTATTATTATTTTTATGTATTGTAAGTCATCCTGAGCTGCCGTGGCAGGAGGGGCAGGGTATTAAATCTGTTAAATAAATTAAATGATCTGGGACCCATATATCCAAAAGACTTCCTTTCCTACAATGCTCCATGCGGTTGGCTTGGGATGCCCTCCTGTGGGTTCCCCCTGTTACTTTTATTGGATCGACGGGGGTGCACAGGAGGGCTTTCTCGGTTGCTGCCCCGATGTTGTGGAGCTCCGTCCCCCTGGAGGTCCATCTGAGTCTGAGCCTGAACATCTTTCAGAGGTGTAAAACCATTTTTCTCTTGAAGTTTAGGCATTTAGGAGCAAGGCCCACTACCCTCCCAAACCCTCCTAGAGGGTTATCCCTTTTGGTTTGAGTCCAAGGAGCAGCTCCTTCATCCCAGATCTCGCATTTAAGGGAGGGAAGCGTGGGGCTAGAGGCTTAGCCGCTTGGGTGCTGGGCACTCCCTTTGACCCTGAAAGATGTCCATTGGAGAAGAGAGTGCAGCGGACACTTGAGAATCCAACCCGCCACCTATTAAAAAGGGGGAACCAGGCTGCTGCCCCAGCTGTTTTCAACTTGTGCTACTGTGACCTGAGCGAGCCGAGAGGGGTGGAGCTACCGGTGGAACCAGGGAGTTAAAGACCCTGCGTGGCGTCGGCGGCGTCACGCGCCTAAGGGCAGCATGCGCAAGGGCGCGCCCTTGTGAGCACAGCCTTGGGCGCTGGCCGGAGCGCTAGGGGCAGCTACTAGCCCTGTCTCATCATGTCTATCAATAAGAGATTACGGCCTGAGCCCTCGGTTGGGTCTCCTCCGGCCTTAAAACAGATGAAACAACGGCGCTTGGAGACTCCCCACCCCCCAGTGGGCCCGACCCTGCCTGAGGTAGCTGTTTGTACACCTGCGTCTCAGGAGTTAGTATCAGAGGTATCCTTTCGGCAAGCAATCTCTCGTGCGTCAGCTGGTAAGACCATTTCCTCCTCATGTCACTCTTCCCCCATTAGTCCTTGGGGGGAGGGGGGGAGTTTTCTCTCACCTCAACGTCTGGATGGGTCCAACTTACATTCGGGGAATGATTTTTTGACTGAATTTCTTACAAAACATGTCGCAGTAACAGCTGAGTCCATACGGCTTATGTGCACCCAAGTGCATCAGATTCATGAGAAGTTGGACTTAATGGTTTTCTCTAGAGGGGGCCATTTGGGAATTAGGCCTCCGTTATTACCCTCTCGATCAAGTATGGAGGTGCTGGAAATTTGCCCTCGAGCCTTGCCAATGAGTCATGACCCTCCTACTCAGCCAGCAGATTCCCCTGTGCTGACAGCTCCAGGCAATCCTCTCCAGGCCCCGATTTTAAGGGCTGAATCCAGTTGCCTCCCCCCAGATCTTCCGGCTTTGCTGCCTGATGAACAGGTAGATTTTTACAGATTACTTCCTTTTTAATTTGATTTTCATGATTCTCCCATTACATGGAAGACGTCTTTCCCCCCCCCACCCCCCCACCCCCCGCTTGTGGAATACTGCCCTGGATATTGCGGAACACTTAGACTGCTGCTCAATTTTCCAATTATTAGACATTTCCCAGTTACTAGACATGACATTAAGGCTGTGGATTAGCTATTGGTGTCCCGGGACAGACAAGTGGTCAATGTCACATTTATTTCCTTAGAAATCATTATGAAAATTTGGGCCACTAAGCCCTCTTTGGAGGAAAGGTCGGTCTTTATTTCCAAAGTATTTCAATCGAACACTGGTAATACTGTTGTCATTGGAGAGGGGCACCCAGGGCACTACACAGGTGCCACCCCCCTTAGTGCTGCCCCATCCAACCCATTAAAGCTGGAGGTACGAGGGCAAGAAGTAAATCTGACTCCTCTAGCAGCCGAATATTCTACATGGCACCCTCAGCAGGATTTAAGAAATGACTCGGCGTCTATGGGGAGATCCTCTAGGAGGGGCTGGTATGGAAATTGAAACAACGGAGCCTCAGGCTCCTGCCCAGCACTCCCTGAGACATAACCAGCATCCCATGAAGCATAGTTGTTCTAGGAACTCAACCCGGTTAGATGAGTCAGACCTTCCGAAATCACACTTATTGTCCAAATTGGATTTGTTGTGTTCACAATTAAATAGACTGATGTCAGGTGCCCCGTTAATGGGGGTTGGTATGTCTAACAATCAGAGGCGTAGACGGAGTTTCCCAGCACAAACTAGGCGCCCTCCTCCCTTGGCGTCTAAGCAGCAGACTCCTCCCCCCCCCCCTTAGATCGGAGGACAACAGCTTGTCAGGGGGAGGCAGAGAAGAGGAGTCATTTAGGCAGTCCAGAACAGTATAATCTCAGGATCTGGTATTTAGTACTGATCCTCCCATTAGGCTGGGGAATGGGGTGTATGCTGAGCCACCCAGTGAGTTGATATTGGCCTACAGGCCCCGGGAGGGGCAGGGGGCTCTGTTTCATTAGGCCCTTCTATGTTAACTTCTGGGAGTTTGGTGTCCCCTGTGGAGGCCCCTCAAACCCCGCTGGTTATCCCACTATTAAGGGGTTACCCGGAGGCTACGGCCCAAGATCCGGGCGATGTTTCTGGTCGGATTGTAAAGTCCTATAGCACTGAAGTTGCTCTATGACAATCACAGTTCCCTGCTTTTAAGCTGGCCTCCTCTCAGGTTGGAAGACCCGACGGTGGGATATTGAACTTAATTGATTTCTGGATTCCCAGCATGTCTGTCTCTTACAAGAGACTTGGGCATTGGAGGATATTAAGTTGGAGGGCTTTACAGTCATGTCAGTAAGGGCATCCCTGTCTAGGGTGTTTGGGAGACTGAGCGGTGGATTGGCTCTTGTGTTCCCAAACTCTTTTAATGCAGATATAAAGTTAATAAATACCTATAAATCTTGTTTTTCACTTTACTTCTGAGTGTTACCTTCCGCCACCGAACTGTTAATTGCCAATGTCTACATCCCTCCCTTGACATCTAGCTATTTTTGTCCAGAAATTTGGGAGGAAATTATACTTAGAGCTAAAAATGCATTTCAGATGTTCCCTGCGGTCCCTCTTATACTGGGTGAGGATTTCAATAAGAGACTGGGTGCATGTGGGGAGCCCGGGAGTGAGGGGAGCTTGCCAGGCTCCTTTCCAATCCCTTCCCGGAGGGCTCAAGATAAAGTAATTAATGGGAATGCCAAGGGTATGAAGATGTTGGTGGAGGAATTGGGGTTGGTAATACTGAACGGCAGGACGGAGGGTGATCGGGAAGGCTGCTATACCTTTCACTCATGCCAGGGCTCCAGCACCATTGATTATTTTTTGGTCTCGCTCTCCCTCTTTCTGAAGGTCTTGAGTTTTGCAGTTCTCCCCAGTGTTGAAACAGCTCACTATATACTGCAATTAGTTTGTAATGAAGCTCAGGGCCGGCTGGTCCCTCTCCCTGGGGAAGGGGTGAGACTTTCCCCCAGGTGAGGAGTCCGTGTATAAAAGAGCTTGCTGGTCAGATAGTCTGGTGCAGGCCTTTTCGGCTTTGTTGCGGGAGACTAGCTTGGAACACCTGTGCCACCTAATTAGAACTGGGGTTATGAACAAACTGGAAGGCCTTGAAAAGATTCTTGTTTTACTTAAACCATTTTTGACTCCCAGGGGTTGGTCCTCTTTCCATCCGGGGAAATCCCCGGTATGGTTCGACAGAGAACGTTATGCCCAACGCTGCTCCTTTAGGCAAGCGACTAATCATCTGAAGCAACATCCCTTGGTCTCGGGCAGAGCGGTATTTTTGAATGCGCGCTCCCAATATCAACACTTACTTTCTCTGAAGCGTTCAGCTTTTCAAAAGCAGCAGTGGGCGTTGTTGCAAAAGGTAGCGGGGAGCGGGAACTCTAAACAATTTGGGGGCCTTATTCTCCAGGCAAGAGTAGGGGGAGATGCTTTGGCCTCTGTGGTGCTGCCATCTGAGGTGTGGGAGAAGCTTTATGAGGGTATTTTCTCAGTATCTCCCCCTCCCTTCCGCACTCCCTATGTAGGGGAATTTGATTCTTTCCCGCATTGGCCTCCGGATTCTGAGGAAGAAATCAAGGAGCTGATTTGCCAGCTCAAAAGCAGGAAGGCCCCTGCAGCGGATTTAATAACTGTGGATCACCTGAAGGAGGCTCCAGACTGGTGGGCCAGGCTGCTGGCCCCGGTCTTTACCCATATTAATGCGACAGGAGCTATTCCTAAATCATAGCTCAATAGCATAGTGGTTCCCATCTTTAAGAAGGGGGACCCATGGGCCCCAGGGAATTATCACCTTATTCGTCTCAGTATTTTGGGGAAGCTCTATTCTCGGCTCTTGCTGAATAGGCTCCAGGGCTGGCTGGATGACAACGAAGTCATCATGCCAGAACAAGCTGGATTTCAGAAGGCCCGCTCAATGGTAGATCATGCACTGCTCCTTGCTCGCCTCATAGAAAAATCTCTCGGCCAGGAGTGGAAGGTGTACCTATGGTTTATTGACTTAAAGATGTTGTTCGATTCCATATGCAGGAGCCGGCTTTGGGCAAAGCTGAGATCCCTGCGAATGGAGCAGAGACTCCTATCCTTGCTGATTCGGTTGCACGAGAATAACACCTTGCAGATTAGGTTCTCCAGAGAAGGTGCATTGACACGGAAAGTGAGGGTTGATAAGGGGGTGAGGCAGGACTGCCTTTCGGGGCCCACATTATTTAACATCTTTCTGAATGACCTCCCCTCTTTCCTGGCTGGGGCCAACTCGCACCCCCCGCAGATTGGGAGTAGAAGGGTTGCATCTTTACTTTATGCTGATGACACCGTTCTTATCTCCCGGTCTCTGGTGGGCCTACGCCGAGCGTTCCAAACGACTAAGGAATATTGTACCAACGAGGGCCTCATCATCAACTATGGGAAAACAAAGGTTTTGATCATTGGCCATAGGAAGCATAGGGAGACCAATAAGTGGCAGATTGATGGACATCAGATCTCCAGGTTGATAAATTTAAATACCTGGGAGTCACTTTTTCCAACTCTCTCTACTGGCGGTACCATTGGTTTCTGGCTAAGAACCAGACCTTGCAGACAGTGAGTGCGATCCATGGGTTTTATTTTGGCAAAGGGGGTCAGCTGTTATTGCCGGCCCTTCGGCTATTCTGAGCTAAGGTAGTGGCACAATTTCTATATGCTTTCCCTGTATGGAAGTTGGACTTCTTGGAACATCTAGAAACAATTCAAAATGGTTTTTTGAGGGCAATTTTGGGCGTTCCTCAGGGAACTCCACAGGTTTTTCTGTGGCTAGAAACCAATTGCCCTCCTATTAGGGTGGGTTCAGGCTTGCTTAGGGATAGGGTGGAGGAGGAAGAGGTTCCCCCAGCGATGCTCCAATGGCTGGAACACCATTTGGTCACAAAGGGGGCAGATGGGATTTCTCATTTTATTGGGGCACCCCAACCCTCCCCCAGCCTCCGTATATCCCATGGGGATCATGGAAATGAAGAGACCAGACAACCCTCACCCTGGTCCCACAGGTCTCCCTTACCTGAGCCCCTAACAGTAGCCAGAGGCACAGCAGGGCTGAATCAAAGTGGCACTGTCCTGCGGAAGGAAAAGGAGAATGGTGAGCTATCAGTCAGGGAAGGTCAAGCCCCTGTGTCTAAAGCAGAGGCTAGCATTTTCCAACCTGAACTGTAGGAAAAAATTGTATCTAAGGTGGCTGCCAGAATAGGTCTCCTACCCCCACAAGCCCCTCCCATCTTCTCCAGATAGAAGAGCACCTAGCGAAGGATGCTACCCTGGTCCTGCCGCAGGACCTCCTAGATAGTTCCACCCTACCACTCCCATCCCTTTACTTGAAGTTACTTCAGACAGAATGGGCACAGTAAGCCAAGGGGAAAGACACACATTCACTGGCACACTTCTTTTAATTTCTCCTGAGGTCGCAATCAAAAACCTTTACCCTCCACAAATTGGATGCGGGTACCTCGAACCTGGCTAAAGCATCAACCCTGCCAACTGACTGGGAAGGGTCGCCTAAGGACCCCCTCGATAGGAAGGCCAAGACATTCCTGCAGACAGATTTTGACTCTTCAACTGCCTGCAGCACTGTTGAGATGGCATTGACCTTTGCACGAGCAATGGTCCTTTGGATTAAGGGCCTGAATGCCACAGCCCCATCCAAGGAACTCAGCGATGGAGTGAAGAAGCTCTCTGCAGCAGAATCATTTGTTGCAGATACCGCTCTAGATTCATCGTAGTTTTCAGCCCAGTCAGTGACGGTGTGGCAACAAGAAGAATCATCTGGCTAAGGCCATGGAAGGCAGACCTTAGAGGCAAAGATGGTCTGTACCTCATTCCACTTCCAGGGCAGCAAACTGTTTGGGCAGCCCATGGAAAGGACAATCAAGGACGAACCCAAAAAGAGGGTTGATAGGTAGGCCCTTATCTTTTGTAGAGGAGGGGGCAATGGTAACACACAATGCTGGCAAAGAGGAGGACCAACGGGTAATGCCCCAATGAATCCAGCAAAATCAGACAAGTCTGATGCCACCATCTCCTGATTTTTCATGCCCCTCACCCACGTAAATTAATTTGCGAGGTTGTCTACACACCTTTCACAACCTCTGGCTGAATACGACTTCAAACCATTGGATGAGGGAGACCATTCATGGAGGCTTCTTGATAGAGTTTGATTCGTGGCCCAGAGAATTGTTATTCAGAGTGCCCATGTCCAAAGACCCAACACAGCACCTTCAGACCTTGAAGGCAATCTACCACCTAATAAAAAATAGGGGCAGTAGAGACTGTCCCAACAGCAGAAAGGTTCTTAAGTGTGTACTCTGTTTTCTTGACCGTGCCAAAAAAAAAGGACACCACAGCCATCTTGGACTTAAGGGGGCTCAACCAACATTCTCATCCAAAGAAGTTCAGGATGGAAACTCTTAGATTCATCTTACAAGCACTTACACCTGAACAATTTTCTGGCATGGATAGACTTAAAAGAAGTCTGCATGTCCCAATTAGGGAATCCCACTGGAAATTCTTGTGATTTGCCTATGGGAAAAGTCGCTTCCAGTACAGGGTACTCCCCTTAGGGCTCACAGCTTCCCTGAGGGTAATCACAAAACTCTTGGTGGTCCTGGTGGAAACCCTACATCAGAAGGGCACACACATCTTTCCATACCTGGATGACATCCTGGTAAAGGCTGATTAATGGAACAAGTGCTGATGGGCGGTAGCAGAGACAGTGTCTTACTTCCCAAGCCCATGTGTTCATCAACTGGGACAAGAGTGGCCTGGGAACCCAAGCACCCAACCTTCACCTGAAGGTTCTCCCGGACAGCAACAGGGGCAGGTGGGTCCTGGCAGTGGAGGGGGGGGGAGAGAGAGAGAGAGAGGGGTCAGGAAAGTGATCACCAAGATCTGATCGGAGAGACCTGCGAACCTTCTGTCCTTAGCCAGTGCATTGGAACCTCGTGGTCTCTTGGGTGGGCTTGTTTTCATCTTTGTTCACTCCAAAATTTCTTCCTACTATGGCACAAACCAATTGTGATGAGGCACACTATATCTGCTGGGTCTCCCCTGTCCACATGTTTGTTTACACCCTCAAAGAATTCCAAGAGATTAGTGTGACTTCCCTTTGCTAAATCCATGCTGACTCTTTGCCATTAAGCCATGTTTATCAATATGCCCACTAAATCTGTTCTTAATGATAGTTCCTACCATTTTGCCCGGCACAGACCTCAAGCTTACCGGTCTGTAGTTTCCAGGATCACCTCTGGATCCCTTTTTAAATATTGGGGTTACATTTGCCACCCTCCAGTCCTC
>QEPC01000530.1:872658-882742 GCA_003113815.1 Sphenodon punctatus | reverse complement strand
TCCGGTAGCCGGTAATGGGCCCGGGGTCCCACCACTACCACTTAGGCAACATTTTGCAATTGTAGTATGCCTCACATATTATCTGCTGCCAATAGCAACATGTAGCTAGGGCAGCCTGAACACAACCCAGTCTAAAACTAGATCACCATCGCAATGATGAAGTGTCACCATGCATGTTAGGCAAGCTCCTGTATAAGGTTCAAGGTAGTCTGGATTGGAATTCTGCCCTTTCCTGTTTTGTGTCCCTTGGTTAAAAAGAGGCTCTCCGTACCTCTTTGATTTTTCTCACTTCTTCCTCCACATACCAACTAAAAATGCTGCAATAACTGAAATTCCTGACTTGCACAGCTAATCCCCTTTTATTTGTGGTCACAGGAATGTTTTACACAGGAGGTTTAAGAATGCTTCCCCCCTTTTCTCCAGGTTTTTGACTCCTACATTGCCATACTTATCAAAATTGAGCATAATTGTATTCCATGCCTTCTCCCTGGCGATCGTCAGCTACTTCCTTCTCATTTTTGTGGGGAAGAAGTATGCATGTATCCATAACTACCACATTGCCAGCAATCAGGTAGGACTCACTCTTCCCATAATCTACCAGCCAAACTAGACTCTCTTGTCACTGATCAAAGCTGCTAAGTAAGGGTTAGCTAGCCTCTAACCATAGCCACTTGCTTAGGGCATCAGCACTTCTGTTTCTTAAAGTTAATTTTCAAAGTACTTGTAACAAAGTCAAAGTAAGGTGGTTACAGTAATGTGGCCCAGTTGTAGCCTTGTGAGAATGCGGTGCCTTGAAAGTATTATTATTATTTATTTTCATTATATAGTGCCAGCAATGTACCTGGCACTGTACAATCCACAGTCAGAGACAGGTCCCTACCATAAGGGGCTTACAATCTGGGAGGCGAGAGGGATACGAGGGAGAGGTAATCTTCAGGAAAGACAAGAGTACATTCATGAGGTTGAGAAGTTGCAGGCTCACATGCTTTACTTAGTTACAGGGAATTAGGTTCCGAGTGAGGGGGAAAGGATGCAGTACCACTCATGACAAGCTAGGGAAGGCCTGACGGAAGAGGTGGGTTTTCAGGAGGGATTTGAAAGTTGGGAAGGAGGGAGTGGAGCAAATGTATCCAGGGAGGGTGTTTCAGGCATGAGGGGCAGCAAGGAGAAGGGGTGAAGACGTTTTGAGAAACAAGGGGTTTGTGAGCAGGCAAGGGTGGGGGCAGAGGAGGAGCGAAGGTCCCGGCAGGAGCATGGCAGGATACAAGAGTGGAGAGAGATGGGGGAGCAAGGCCATGAAGAGCCTTAAAGGTGAAGACCAGGAGCGTGTGCTGAATGGGTTCCTGTAGAGGGCGCCAGTGCAGGGTGGAGAGGAGGGGCTGTACATGGTCAAAGTGACGGGCAAGGTGAATGATCTGGCTGCAGACGGTTGAATGAAGATGAGGATGCTGCGACCTATATGCATGCTGTGATCACTGCTTTCTAGAATGTCCCTAAAAACTCAATAGTGGAGAGCTGAGGAGGGGCAGTTACTTTTCACAAGTTGGGATATGCCAAGACATCATTCTCAAGCAACCATTTATAAACAACAAACTATGATAAGTAACTATGAGGGCTTTTGTGCTTTCTTTTCTGGTTTACAGGAGCTGATGGCTATAGGGCTGTGCAATGTCTTGAGTTCATTTTTTAATAGTTTTGTTGTCAGCTGTGCTATTTCTGGGACTGTCGTTCAGGAGAAGTCAGGTGGGAAAACACAGGTGAGTGGGTTGGTTTTGGGAGCTGCAGTATTTGATCCCGAAGCTAAAGCTCCCACATGCTCCTCTGTAATCAGGGTAATTCTACTAGGGTCTAGGGTTCCTGCAAACCATTTTGCAGATTTCTTTCCCAGAGATCAGCATGAGCCACTGAATCTTCAACAGTAAAACTGTTGGGTATTGTTTCAGAAAAATCCATAACCTTTTCCCAGTCTTGGATTCAAGGTACGGCCAGTGAGTAGGCAGGTCTCAGAATTGTAGAATCACTCTCCACAGGTATGTCCCTAGAGAGTGACGGGTTTGGTATGGAACCACCAGAAGACTGCCTCTGCAGTCCTATTTAGTCAATTCAGCTCAGCCACCTTCAGTGTAGTGTATGAGCTGGCCTCATTATTGTACATAGTCTGGTGCGTTGTGTGGACCTCAGTGGTGAAGAAATGTATTGCCTGGGCGGGTCGCATCATCTCCAGGATGGCAGTGGTTTCCACATTCCCAAGAGGTGTTGGGATATGCCTCAAAGCAAAGTAGTCCTAGGTAAACGGCCATCTCCAGTGGGGGAGGAAAAGTGGTGGTGGTGATGCCTGCACTGTTCCAGCATCTGCCTGTGCCTGGATAAGCTTCTGGTATGGGGAAAGCCAGCAGCGTTTCCCTTCTTTTAACGCCTGGATATGTAAGGAGATACCAAGCAGCATAGGACAGCAAGACAGGTGGCTATTGGGTGTCCCTGTAAAGGGAGGGACCCTAGGCTGCTTGCTGCCTTGCCTTAAAGTTGACCCTGTATTTAGGTCTGAGCCCATTTTCACCAAAGCAGGGATCAAACTGCTCAAGACCTTCTAAGACAGCTTGAAGAACCATTGAATTGAGGTCTTGTTTGGCTAGCTCTCCCTGCTTCTAATGGTGTCTGGTCCAGGTGGCTGGGCATGGAACCGGGTGAGCAGTGGGACCCTTAAGAGCCAGCAGATCAGAATCAGAATGGGGTGGGAGTCTTATTGTATTATAAGATTTTCTAAGAACTATTTTCTAAGAACTGTAAATTCTTCCCTTTGTTCCTTGCCTTAACAAGATGTGTTACTGTCACTGTGAAACTTTAGATTTAGAAGAGGAGCAGCAGGTGTCCTAGAATACCTCTCTAATGCAGTTTCTCATTAGCTTGCAGCTCTGATAGGAGCTTCCATAATGCTGGTGCTGCTGCTGAAACTAGGATCCTATTTCCAGTCTCTGCCCAATGTAAGTGAATGTGAAATAGAATTCAAGATGGTCACTACCATAACTTAGCCCAATATGAAAGTCTTGCAGAATACATTAGGGATTATACCAGGTCAAGTTTTTTCTAGAGATGGGAGCAAATCAAAACCATAAGCCGTTTTTTCACCCACGTGGGTCCACCCCACCCCCCACAGACCCGAACGCACGTTTGAAGGCAGTGTGCCCCCGCATGGAGCAACCCAGGTTTTTCCCCGTTGCACCATGCAGGAGCATAAGTGGGCAGTGCGTGGATGTGGGCGCACACCCATCCCCTGCCATGTGAATGCCCCCCTCAACAGAAGGGTGCTGCTGCTGTAGTCAATGGAAATGGACCCAGCCGGGAGGTAGATTCTTCATTCTCCCTTAAACTTTAGGTGGTTCCAACTACTGATCCAAATTCAGAATTTTGAAGGGAAATCCAATACCTTGTGTTGAAAAAGAGCACAAGCTCACTGTCAGAAATACCAGTGACATCTCATAATTCGAAACCTTCAATAATATTTTGTATAAATTTTTGTTAAGGCACATAAGAGCAATATATCAGCAGTAAACTACATTGTATATTAAAATTTTCATTAATTCCTCGTACACACCATCATATTGGTTACTTGGATTATAATAATTCTTATTGATGTTTGTCAGTATTCAAAAAACCTTGCCACAGATTCTGGCTTATTGTTTGGAGAACATTCCTCTGCAGTATACTATTCAATTGAAAAAGAGAACACAGAGCTTTATAGCATTTCTCAGAAAATCCATTAGGGCCCAGAGCTTTATTAATTTTTGTATTCTTATTTACATCTTCAACATCTGTGATGATTTGCCTTTCTAGAGCCAGTCATCCTGAGAGCTGAGGTGATTTTTCACTTATCAAGTGTATTTGTATATATTAAGAATTTGGATGTTCTAGGGGATACAAAATATGGAAACAAGTTGCAAATGTTTCAGAGATCTGCTTGATACCAGTTACTAATTCTCACTTTTTATTTCTAAGCAATGTTACACAATTTATCCTCGGTTCTTGTGTGGTGTTTTTTTGTGGTTTTTTTTTAATTAAAAAGCCTATTTAGCTAAAACACTATCAGTTTTATAATTTTCATAACATGTTTGACTTTATAATCCTGTGTTTACTCAGTCTTATCTATTTTTTACAGGTTCATCTTCCATCTTATTGAAATTATTTTCTTATGTATTCTTTCAGATCCTGTATACTTAGGGTTATTTTCCTAACGAACCACTTTGTTTCCCTCTCTGGTGGATTTTCTGCCGTTTATGTAGTTTCTTTGCCTTCAACAGCCTTTAACTGCCAACCTTCTCATTTCCTTTTCAAAGCTCTTCCAGTAGAGCTACCCGAGCAACCTCTGTGTTCTCCTGTCTACTTTGTTTGTGGAGATAAGCACCCTGAAAGAGCCCTCCTGGTGTGGCTCAGCAGCTGTGCCCAGGGTCCTGGGTTCTTTGCTGCCCTCTGCCTACCCAAGCCCCTTCCTATCAGTTGGGTTTTACAATTAGTGGGCATTTGTATACTCTCTCACACACAAATTGGGCACTTACCTTGTGAAATTGTCCAAAATGGATACTTGTTGAATACTATGTGAGTGGAGCCTGTTACCTGTTCTGCAAATGGTGGATCAGAAAATACATATATAATGGGTATACTTGTTTTGGAGAGTACTTGTTTCAGCTCTAACTTAATTGAATATTGTTACTTGATATCCTCTAGCTTGTTTTAATGAAGGGACCACACGCTCCTCCGCTTCATAGTCACATTGAGGAAGAAGCTGTTTCTAATACAAGGGGTCTCAAACAGTATCCCCTACTTATTGTTCTGTCAGTACTAAAATTGTTGAGTCAGTGACATTAGCAGGGCAACCAATGACAACACCATTTTAAGAGGATTTTTATTAGCCATGCTGTGGTGGGAAGGTAGAAGACATAGCTACGTTTTCAGAAGTTAATGTGAAATTAGACGAGATCATACACCAATTTAATATTAGTCTGTTAAACAAAACAGTGCTTAGTTACTGTGAGTACACAATTTAAAATACAGATATCTGAAGACCTTAATGTAATAACTCATCTATTCATTCCATAATATGTATAGAGTACCTCAAAGAATGACTGAAAGAATACAGCTGTGTTTTCTCTGATGGTTTTAGGCTGTACTGGCAGCTATTGTAATAGTCAACATGTTCCCATTTCTAGAGAGATTCATGGACATCCCCATCCTGTGGAGACAGGATAAGTATGATTTTGTAAGTTTCAAAAGTGCCACTCAGAGGTGGTGGGGGAGGGAAGAGGATTTAGCACATATTTAAGGGGTAATGGACACAGGAGTGTTGATTTTATCTGAAGAGGAAATGGCATTTGACACAGTGAAACAGCTTTACAAATTGGTTTTCAGCTTATTTAGCACAGGCAAATTCAAATGATTGCTACAGCAGCAAACTTTTGCAGTGGCAGACTGTTTACTATATAGATGATGGTCAGCTGCTAGGGGTTAACATTTGCTATCTTGTTTTGGGCATAAGCAAGTCTAAGTTTTACGGCCTCCTGCATAGATATCTGGGTTCTCTTTTTAAAAAGGAAAAATGTCTGGAAATCTCTCAAAATAAAAATATATTTTAAGGAAAAAAGTTGTCTTGACAAATGTCTCAAGAAAAAAATAATGGGTGCTCAGATCTGGTATCAATACTGAAATGATCCCTTTAGATTCGAGTTGTGCATGCTAAGGAGATTAAATGTATCTATGATTCAAAATATTGAGTTTTCACTGCCTTCTCAGTGTTGTGGTTGCAGAATCAGAGAGAAGACCAGATACACAAACACTATAAAATGTTAGCCGCTTTCTTTGAGTGTTAACTAACGAGACATTAGACCTCTGCAGTCCGGGTTCAGTCTGTGCAGCCCCCACTCCCATGTTTTGCATGTTCAGTTTAATAAACAGACATCCCCCAATGTCCATGGCAAAGATCTGTGATCTGGATCCTCCTTTTCCTGAGTGCATCCCTGGCCCAAATACTTATATGGCCCTCTGAACTTGTACTAATTTTCAAAGTGGCCCCATGGAAGGAAAAGGTTCCCCACCCCTGCTGTAGAAGATGGTGTAAACAGGAGCTATTTACCTCTTCCAGCACACCACACACTCCTTCTCCTCATGCAGGGTTCTGAGCTTAAAAATAGAGGTCTTAGCCCCAGCTGCCATTTGAGTCCTTCTGACCACTATAGCTGTAAGGCAGCTTGGGATCCCAACTATGCAACAGCTTCTCAACATTCTGCCTGGAGGAAAAAGCAGCAGAGGTGCAATGCTGAAAGAAACTCATTTCTAAAGCTGCATCAGGTAGCAGTTTATCTACCCCTTGTAATACCTGCATTTTGAGCACCCACAGAGGGCACCCACAGGGGTACCTGACCCCCCCTTTGGGTACTCGGTGCCCCCAAATGTTGGTATTACTTGGGCATCCTACACCAATCCTGGCACCTGCAAGGCCCTGGGCTGACTTGCCTCACCAATCAGACTGCTACTGCTCTGACATCTGGCTGCTTCCTGCTTCTCCCTGTCCCATGAGCCACTCAGCTGAGCGTGGAACTTCTCTGCTTGGCTTTTTCGGGGGGGGGGGAGAGAGAGTGAGGAGACCTCATCTGCCTGTGCCCCCAGTGGGTCCCCTGTTTCCAGGGTGGCCCAAAATGGGGGAGCACACTGCCCTGAAATGAGTCCCGCTGAGAACAGGAGACTCATTAGAGGCTGCACACAGATGGGAAGTGGTCTCCTTGCTCCCCCCCGACACACTCAGAAAAGGCCAAGCAGGAAAGTTCCCAACTCAGGTGAGCAGCACGCAGTCCAGGGAGCAGCCAAAAGTCTGAATCAAAAGAACAGCAGCCAAGCTGGTGAAGTGAGTTTGGGTAGCCTGTTGGGTTGTATTTGGGTAGTGCTCTAACACAACTGGGGCAAGTCAATTCCCCCAAATTTGATGGGGTGCTTGACTGGCTGGGTACCTGGTTGCAGCTCTACTCATTTGCTTTCCATGTCAGCAAAGGTGGGAAATACAGCACTGACCTAGTTCTTGCATCCTGAAGGAACTCCACAGTTGTGGTTCTTCAGTCACAAGAATTGTGGAGACTCCAATGTAGATTACTGTAATACTCTCTGACACCAGGAGGAATGGAGAATCTGTGCCAGTCATCTATACCAATGGGAATTAATTTTATCTGCAGCTGATGCTTTCCCTTTTACTCCACTCTGGGTTAGGTATTGGCACTGGAGCAACTCCTTGGGAAAACTGGGCC
The DNA here is from genome assembly GCA_003113815.1 of Sphenodon punctatus. NCBI lineage: Eukaryota > Metazoa > Chordata > Lepidosauria > Sphenodontia > Sphenodontidae > Sphenodon > Sphenodon punctatus. Next base: position 875,459 of record QEPC01000530.1, on the reverse strand, counting down.
TAGGCACTCAAGGGACTGTAGTGTTGTTTTGCTGCCAGCTAGAATGGAAGTCAAGACCTATGTGAGGATAACTTCCTGGCACCCATTTATGTCAGGTCTTATCCTCTTGGTTCTATCAAAAAGCAATCACCATGAAGCATAAGGGTGTTCCTTAAGTTTAAGCATGGAGTGGGCTATGTGTAAAACCCAGGTCACGGCACATTACATAGAGATTTGTTGCGCACCCATCTAATATACTGTTGAAATAGTCTGCTCGGAGAGATGGGCATGTATTCTGCCTTCACAGTTTGTGGGAAGCTGCAGAGTCCCTTTTGCTGTTACCAAGAACTTCATGTGACTGAGTTTTTTAATCATCTTTGTCAATGAAAGCAAACCTTGGGAAAGGGACAAGTAAGTGCACTCAAGGTGTTTTGTTTTTTTTAAGCTGCCACTGGTGATGTACCTGCCATCTGGCTTACATTGATCCATACCCTACTCCCTATATCGCAAGCAGGACATTGCATTGTCACTAATCCATTGGCTGGTTCAGCAGTGAATATTCTCCAGGGTAGATTTCTTGTCTGTCTGGAGCAGCAGTGGAGTGAATGGGTAAGCATCTGTCGCTCCATTCTCTTGCTGAGGTTTTGGAATTTTTTATTGGAAGTCCTGCCTGTAACTGCTTCCAAGAAGGAAGATAAGTCATTCTACCTGTGACCATTTCTAACCCCTGCTTTTCTTCCACTGATAATTATCCAGAATAGCTTGCTTCTGAAGTCTCCAGGCCCTTGTGAGGTTTACAGTAGCTCTGTTCAAGGAATGTCTCACACATGCATACCAGCACAGAATGCAGCTGAATTAGTGTGTCTGGGTGAAGTTAAACAAGACATTTAGTGTCTCTGGATGAAGTTAAATGAGACAATATTAGTGTGTCTAGGTGAAATCAAACTAGACAGTAGCCCGCTGGAGTCTTTGTACCGCGCATCCCCCAATCACATGCTTAGCGTGTCTGGCCTAATAGACAGAACCCCCAGTGGTACTTACAGCAGCTTTCACCAGTGGTGCTAGCATTCTTCCTCCCATTGGCCGCTTCTCAGCTGAGAGGCATGCTAGACGTCTCCCTCCCCTCCATCTGTCTCTCAGCTGAGAGGCATGCTAGAGATGTCCCTCACCACAGTCTCCCTCCCCCGTGGCCCCCTCTCAGCTGAGAGATGGGGAGGAAGACTGGGGGAAGGGCCATCTCTACCACTTCTTTCAGGTAAGAGGTGGCTGCAGGGGAGGGAGACTGGCAGGAAGGAGATTTTTAGCACACCTCAGCTGAGAGGCTGCTGCAGGGGAGCAAGATTGCTACTACCACCTCTCAGCTGGCTGGGTGTTATAAACAAATCTCTATGGTGCTGGTCGACCTGGATGCTGGTGAGGTTGTGGATGAACCTAATTGATGAGATGAGGGCACATGGGCATCTATTAGCCCTGATTGGCCCACATAGTGGGCTTGCAATGTTCTTGGACTGTGCCACGTATGGCGGCTCTGTGGTGGTGACGTGGCGGACACCTAATAGACAGGTAGGTGGGAACGTGCCTGGTGAAGTCTAGTGTGGATTATCGCCTTGTTTGAGTTCACTCTCTGTTAGCACAGATGGGGTGGAATACATGGGTAGCATGTTGGTGAGATTTATGTTTTTGTAGTTTACAGTGGCTAATACTGTTCTTATTCCTTCCTCTTACTAAAGGTTATTTGGATTGTGACCTTTCTAGCAGTTCTCTGCCTTGGTCTGGATATTGGCTTGGCCATTGCTATGGGATTCACCTTTTTCATAATCACCGTCAGGTCACACAGGTACTGGCTCCTATTATAACTCTGTATTAGGAGGCTGAAGAATTGATGTGTGTGAAGGGAGGTAAAATGTTAGTTTAGAGAAATTAGATGGCAAAACTGCCAGAGCTACTGCAAGAAAGAATGATAATTCTAGAAGGCGTGGACAGATGTTTGGGAGAGTAGATCATATCTGAGATGACTGAAATGTATGACTATTTATTTACATTTCTAGCCTGCTCTGTCTGAAATCTGACTCATCAGATTCCTTACATACCTATAAAAGTACCCAGAGGGATAGTAAAACTGCCCTTCTCCCCTGACACCCCATGTCCTAGGCTAGCGTGGCTGCAGCAACTGGCGAGCAGCAGCAGTATTAAAGGAGGAGTTGATGGAGGGATGCAGGAGCTGGCGGTGGGAGAGTCCAGGTGGCGGCAGCGGCAGGGACCAGAAGCTGCTCCAAGGCCTGGGCTGACCTCCCAAAGCATGCACAGGCCCCAGAAGTGTGCTGAAATGCACATTCAGATTGTTCCGGAGGCCTGTGCATGCTCCCAGGGCCTCATGGCAAGCCTCCAGGCACACCACCACCATTCTCCTGACACTCTCAGCTTCTGCAACCCTGTCCTAGAAGACACCCCCTTCTGAATGAATGAATGAGTTTTATTTGGCATCAGCTCCCGCTATAGCCATCACTTACAAATGCACAACATAATATAACACAACATAGTACTTAAATATTCCATAATACATTCATATTGTCACGTTTTGCGTTTTTCTCTCATAAATCACAAAGGGAAAGTGAGCTATGTGGCTTAGCTGAACGAATCAAACTAAATTGGGCTGCACTTTTCCCAAATTGTGTATTATAAGGTTACACTTCACATTGTTGTCCAGCTAGCAAAGGAAGTATTGTAACGACAATAAATTTATAATAAGGGAACATGAGACTTTTGGATTATAAAAATATATGCAAAGTTTACTTAAATATAAATAGAAAACATCAAAGTTA
>QEPC01000530.1:860340-871921 GCA_003113815.1 Sphenodon punctatus | reverse complement strand
CTAATAGACAGAACCCCCAGTGGTACTTACAGCAGCTTTCACCAGTGGTGCTAGCATTCTTCCTCCCATTGGCCGCTTCTCAGCTGAGAGGCATGCTAGACGTCTCCCTCCCCTCCATCTGTCTCTCAGCTGAGAGGCATGCTAGAGATGTCCCTCACCACAGTCTCCCTCCCCCGTGGCCCCCTCTCAGCTGAGAGATGGGGAGGAAGACTGGGGGAAGGGCCATCTCTACCACTTCTTTCAGGTAAGAGGTGGCTGCAGGGGAGGGAGACCGGCAGGAAGGAGATTTTTAGCACACCTCAGCTGAGAGGCTGCTGCAGGGGAGCAAGATTGCTACTACCACCTCTCAGCTGGCTGGGTGTTATAAACAAATCTCTATGGTGCTGGTCGACCTGGATGCTGGTGAGGTTGTGGATGAACCTAATTGATGAGATGAGGGCACATGGGCATCTATTAGCCCTGATTGGCCCACATAGTGGGCTTGCAATGTTCTTGGACTGTGCCACGTATGGCGGCTCTGTGGTGGTGACGTGGCGGACACCTAATAGACAGGTAGGTGGGAACGTGCCTGGTGAAGTCTAGTGTGGATTATCGCCTTGTTTGAGTTCACTCTCTGTTAGCACAGATGGGGTGGAATACATGGGTAGCATGTTGGTGAGATTTATGTTTTTGTAGTTTACAGTGGCTAATACTGTTCTTATTCCTTCCTCTTACTAAAGGTTATTTGGATTGTGACCTTTCTAGCAGTTCTCTGACTTGGTCTGGATATTGGCTTGGCCATTGCTATGGGATTCACCTTTTTCATAATCACCGTCAGGTCACACAGGTACTGGCTCCTATTATAACTCTGTATTAGGAGGCTGAAGAATTGATGTGTGTGAAGGGAGGTAAAATGTTAGTTTAGAGAAATTAGATGGCAAAACTGCCAGAGCTACTGCAAGAAAGAATGATAATTCTAGAAGGCGTGGACAGATGTTTGGGAGAGTAGATCATATCTGAGATGAATGAAATGTATGACTATTTATTTACATTTCTAGCCTGCTCTGTCTGAAATCTGACTCATCAGATTCCTTACATACCTATAAAAGTACCCAGAGGGATAGTAAAACTGCCCTTCTCCCCTGACACCCCATGTCCTAGGCTAGCGTGGCTGCAGCAACTGGCGAGCAGCAGCAGTATTAAAGGAGGAGTTGATGGAGGGATGCAGGAGCTGGCGGTGGGAGAGTCCAGGTGGCGGCAGCGGCAGGGACCAGAAGCTGCTCCAAGGCCTGGGCTGACCTCCCAAAGCATGCACAGGCCCCAGAAGTGTGCTGAAATGCACATTCAGATTGTTCCGGAGGCCTGTGCATGCTCCCAGGGCCTCATGGAAAGCCTCCAGGCACACCACCACCAATCTCCTGACAATCTCAGCTTCTGCAACCCTGTCCTAGAAGACACCCCCTTCTGAATGAATGAATGAGTTTTATTTGGCATCAGCTCCCGCTATAGCCATCACTTACAAATGCACAACATAATATAACACAACATAGTACTTAAATATTCCATAATACATTCATATTGTCACGTTTTGCGTTTTTCTCTCATAAATCACAAAGGGAAAGTGAGCTATGTGGCTTAGCTGAACGAATCAAACTAAATTGGGCTGCACTTTTCCCAAATTGTGTATTATAAGGTTACACTTCACATTGTTGTCCAGCTAGCAAAGGAAGTATTGTAACGACAATAAATTTATAATAAGGGAACATGAGACTTTTGGATTATAAAAATATATGCAAAGTTTACTTAAATATAAATAGAAAACATCAAAGTTACATGATCTTAAAATATTTCTATCTTAAGAAAAAGCTTGTAAAAGCTTAACATTTGCACAATACATTGGCTCAAAGATATCAAGAAGTTATACATACATACAGCCCAGATTTGTCCCTTTGCCATAAAAGATGTTGAATGAGAAAGAAATCTAATAATATAAAAGATTTCAGTCTGCCAAAACCAGGCTGTCTCTTTCTTTTTATTGGATTGCTTACAAGGGGAGTTTCCATTCTCAGGCTGTTGTGCTGACACAAAATACACGTCAGTAAGTAAGAAGATACTCTGGATTCTAATTGGCTCTTGTAAAGAGACCAATAAAAGTTTTGACTTTCCTCAAGCTCTGAATTGAAGAGAGGCTTTGTATGTGTTATCAGAGATAATTGTCAGATAATAGAGAGAAAATCCAGACCTTTCAATATTTATCTCAACTATAAATTTAATAAATATGTTGGCTGGAAAGAACTAACAAATCCTCCTCTCCAGTCTAGGAGATATCTTATGAATAGAAGGAGATAACACTCCAGACTTCTAGGCTATGAGAAAATCTAAACAAAAGCCAAGTCTAGGTAGAAGGCTTGTTTTATTGCCTTAGCTCAGACCATAGGGAAAGTTTCAAAGATAACTTGTTTTATGGCCCTTCCATTTGGTGGTCTCCTTGGCAACGGCCAAATGTCATTTGGGAAGTTTTTACACAAAGGAATGTGCTTGGGAGGCCCCATTTGGATCTAGCTAGTTACAGAAGCTGATCTTAAAATTCTATGATGTAAGTTACAAATAAGCTTACATTAAAACAGAAAATTAATATATAAAGGCTCTAAGTTAATACATTTTAAACACAGATAGCCATAATATCTTAAGTTTATAATTGAAAATACATGACAATATCTGCTACCTACCAATTAACGATGCAAAATAAAAAACCTCCCACTACACGATCTCGGGAATATCCCCAATATGAATTCCCAATCAGCTTACACCCCACAATTGGCAATCCATTTGTATTCCAGCCCTGACTAATAGACCAAAGCAAATCCAGCTATACAAATCCGATCAGGCCTAGTTCCTTTACCCTACTATGGTCCTTTGGTGTCCCTGCGCATCTGCATTTAACTCCTTCCGTCTTTTAGATGCTAGCCAGATATTGCTAGCACCCCCTTCTCTCATTAATTACAAAATTTTAAATTAAAATTAAAAACTCTCTGCACATGTGCAAATGGCCGCTGCAGCTGTTCTACACATGCACTGCCTTTTCCACAATGGCATGGGCTGTATAGCACCATTTTGGGAAAGGGAAGATGGTCTGCACGTGCTTGGAACCAGCTGCCCTTTTCCAAAATGGTACCAACGTGGCCCACATCATCTTGGAAAAGGGCCACACATACGCAGAATAGCTGCAGCAGTCATTTTGCAGATGTGAAGGGCTTTTTAAAATTGTATATAATCTTGGAAATCTTGTCGAACTTGAATCTTGATGGGATTTGCAAGGTGACTAAGAACGAGTTTTAGCCCTATTCTGGACCCTACCTGTCCTGGGGCCTACCTCCCTGCTTGGAACATTTTGTGGGTCTCTTTTCCTTGCAGGACCCAGAGCGATTGCTCTGCCTATGCCAGCCAGAGGCCAGGCCAGTTCTACCAGGTGGAACTGGTGAAAAGCATTCCTAACCATTGCTACATCGTCAAGTTCTAGGCACAGCGATAAATACAGAAGCACCTCAAGACTGCAAACCTGAGTGAAGAGAGACAAGATGGGGTTCCACAGGGATGGCAAGATGGCAAATAGCTCATTGCCACCCTCTTGGACTTTCATGACAGGAACAAGCAGAAAAACTCTTGTCCAGACTCAATTTCAGTTGGCTTGCCCACATCGTGTCCCCATTGGCAGCCAGGCACTGAGTAAGCACTGAGACTACAGGATCCAGGTTGGGTGAAGAAGATACTAGTTGGATGTCATCAGAATACTGATGGTTCTACACCACAAATCTAAACATGGTCTTGTCCAGCAGCCACAAATAAATATTGAATTGAGGAGAGGCAGGATGGGGGACCCCCAGGAGATATCCCAAGACAGAGATGAGCTCATTGTTACCCTCTGGGACTTCTTGACAGAAACAAGCAGAACAACTTGAGTGGTCCTGTGGATACTTTCCAGGTCAAGCAGTAACAACATCAACACCTCATGGTTAACTGTATCAGAGGCCACTAAAAGATCTAATAAAATCAGCAAGGCTCAATATCCCCTATTGGATCTTTAGACAAAAGTCCTCAACCAAGGTGACAAGTATAGCCTCAGTGTTCTACTCAGGATGAAAGCTGGACTGATGTGGGTCCAGGAATACAACAGTATCCAGGGATGTCTGAAGCTGCAAGGTGACCACCTGTTGATTCCTTTTTAACCTCCCATTTTTGGGAAAGATTATTGAATAGGTTGTCACCTTGCAGTCTCGGGTTTCTTGAGCAGGCGTCAGACAACCGCAGGTTTTAGGGTGTCCAACAACCTTAAGTATTAGATATTCTGGTGGCTTCTGATACAGTTGACCATGAGGTGCTGATGTTGTGACTGCTGTCCTGGGTCTGGTGCTGCTCAACATGAGGTTGGTTGTAAATAAGTCAACTACGGTCTGGGAGTTAATCCTGAACCAGGCAGCCGACCTCGTGTGTATCAGAGACCTGGCTGGACAGGACGTATTCTGAGTCAGGGCCTATTCTGGCTGGCCTTGTCTCAGCTGGGTACTCAGTACAGCACCAGCCTCAGCCAGAGGGACTGGGGGGGTGAGGGTGTAGCCATTATTTTTAAGGATACATGGACTGTGCGGGTATCCTGTGTAAACTATGGTAGACAGAGAGGGACTCCCATCTTGTGACTGATTTTGCCAGAGGCAGATTGGGGCTGCTGCTGGTATACCGTGTACCAACCCATACAGTAGCATCTCTGCATGCTGTGTGTCAGGCGGTCTTGCGGTACCCGAGGACTGTAGTCCTAGGTGACTTCAGCATTCATGCTGACGCCACCCTTGAGAGGACAGAACGTGAGTTCATGGCTGCCATGGCAACCATGGGACTGTCTCAGGTGTTATCTAACCTGACGCATGATGGTTGACATACCCTTGACCTGATATTTTGCACCGGCCTTGAGGCGGGGGATCCGTTGGTGAGGGAGGTGTCATCTGTGCCCTTGTCATGGACGGATCATTACTTCCTTCAGGCTGGTCTCCTGGTGCACGTCTGCCCCCGGAAAGGTGCAAAACCAGTTCAGTTGGCTCACTCCCAGAGACCTATGAAACTGGAGAGGTTCTGGAATGCTCTCGAGGAGTTTCCCTCTGATAATGACCGTTCGCTCAATGACTTTGTGGCTCTTTGGAACACGCTGCTGGCCAAGGTCATTGACCGAATGGCTCCTAGGTGGCCACTCCCTAAATGCCGACTTCACAGGTCTCCCTAGTATACGGAAGACCTGCAGTAGATGAAGCTGGAAGGGCGATGGTTGAAGCAACAGTGGCGTTGTTCTCATGCTGAAGTTAACTGATTGCAGCATAGAGTTAGTTTACAAGCCTATGCAGTGGCTGTACAGGCAGCAAAGAGGAGTTCTTTGCTGCTCTCATAGCATCCGCAAAGTCTTGTCCAACTGAGCTTTTCCGGGTGGTGAGGGGGCTGGTCAGTCCAGCCTCCCTCTGCCTGGAATGGGAATTTTTCAGTGCTCACTGCGATGTTTGTCGACTGTTTTGTGGATGAAATTGCTTGGATTCACCATGATTTCGATGCCGTACTTTTGGCAGTGGGAGAACCAGAGGTAATAGAAGCCCCACCTTGTCCTGTTTTTTATGGGATCAGTTTCAGTGGGTGTCACCATATGGAGGATGTCTCTGGGGCTGTTAAGGCCACTTGCTGTAAATGTGACCCATGCCCGTCCTGGCTGGTCAAGGCCACTCGGGAGATCTTGGGGCTGTTGTTGGCTGGGGTAGTCAGTGCCTTCCTTAGGGAGGGCAGAGTGCCAGACTGCCTCAAGGAGGTGGTGGTGTGGCCTCTGCTCAAGAAACCATCTTTGGACGTTGACTCCCTAGTCAACTATCGTCCGGTCTCTCACCTTCTATTGAACAGGTGATAGCCCAGTAGCTTCAGGGGCATGTGGACCGTGTCAGTTTTCTGGATCCCTTGTGGGCCGGGTTTTGGCACTGAGACTGTGCTTGTGGCTTTGGTCAATGACCTCTACCATGAGCTGGACCAGGGTTGGTCAACCCTGTTGATCCTGTTAGATCTCTCAGCTACATTTGAGACTGTTGACCATGCGATGTTGGTGACCTGCTTGTGGGACCGAGCCAGGGTGGGAGTACTGTTCTCGAATGGTTCCATTCCTTCCTGCCCAGGAGAACTCAACGTGTGGTGCTGGGTGACTGTTTATCATCTCCCCGGGCTCTCTCAAGTTGGAGAGCCACTAACTTGCAAGTTTTTGTAAGAGATGTGCATCCAGGGTAGAAAAATACCCTAAGACAGAATTAGAACTTGCATAATTTGAACTTCTGGATAAGTCGGATTCATTTGTTTTCCCCAGCTGCAGGTCTATATGGATGTATTGCTTCTTGATCTGAATAAATAGAATTCTGAACTCTGATAACTTGAATTTTTAAGGTGCATAGAGTATACCTACCAAGCTAAAAATATCAGGACCTTTGAGTGTGTTAATGATTTCTTGGCAGCATGTGGTTAAAATGCTGTAGTGTATACCCTGTCAGGGCGAGTCTTCATGTTGGACAGTCTGGAGATGGGCATTAGGGAACATCAGTTCTCTCCAGCTGTCCAGAAATGTAGACTTGCACTGGCAAGCAGGCAGATGTGTGGGTTGAGGGAGGGGGAGATCTTGTCAGTTCTGAGTCTGGGAGTCTCAAGCAGCTGTAAGGGGAGAGAGCACCAGGTTTTCCTGTCTCCAGGGAAGGTACACTAGCTCACAACACTCCCAGACTCAGAACTGACAGGATTACATGCACACCCAGCTCTGCCCTGCTATCTGTTCTGAGACTGTTTCTGAAGGGAATGAAAAGAACTGGGGATGAAGAAACTTGGTGCTAACTTAATCTGAGTATCCGTTTTCTCCATCTCCAGGTCCGTTTCCTTAAGGTCTACTTAAGGAGAATTTCTGATAAGTCAAACTTTTTTACCTAGCCAGAAAAATACGACTTAAGCAGACTTCACTGTTAGTACTGAGACGAGAGGAAGTGTTTCCTTCCCGTCGGGAAATACCTTTCAAGAGTACTTGTGACCCGTTCATCGCTATTTCCTTACTAGTCAGTGATTCCACACTTCCGTCATTGTGAAATTGGTACTGGTAATTTTCCTTCATTTCCATCATTTTCTGGGACATTTTGAAACTGTCCAGGATTTTTCAGGACTTTCAAGACTATCCGGGACTGTCCTTTTGTGTCCATTTCCAGCACTTTTGCATCACTTAGCCAGTATAAAGCATAAGCTGCTATGCATAATTGGTAGCAGCTTGGTTCATATTGAACCAATGAAAAATAGCATAAACGGGTGGGAAGGAGAATGCGGAGGTGGTGGCCAGTGGGTCTGGATCCGAGTCCTTTACCTGGCTGGTTGGAGCAGAGGGTGGCTCCTCCAGCAGCAGTGTGGTGCACAGGTTCCTCTCACCAGACAGTGCTGCCCACCCCGGGGGTGGGGGGAGGCCAAGCTCCACATTCCCAGTGTCTGGCCAAGGCCCACTGTAAGTGGCGCCGTGCACCTTCACCACTAGCTCTCTGGGGCCATGCTGGACTACGTTTACCAGCATGCTTCCAGAGAGCAAAGATGGCAACCTGATCTCAACTCCCAGCGTTAGAACAGTTGCCAGTGGCCTCGACTGCTTGCATGCTGCCACTTGCTGTGGGGGGACCTGCAACACAGCTGAGTGGGCCCCTGATTTTAAGGTCATCAGTGCCCCCCCCCCTTGCTCAGGGGCCCACACTCCCTGGTTTAGATGAATCTCCTGTCACTGGGAGGGGACGTAGGGGGGAATTCCATTTTCTTCACCAGGGCCCATTCCAACCTAGTTGTACGCCTGGCTGTGGCCGATCTTTTCTCACCCATGCAGGAACAGATACAGTTATGGGATGATAAAGGATTATGTATCCTTAATAAGCTGATGGACTCCCAATTTGAGCATCTGGCAAACTATGTCACCTGACTGAGGACTGTGATTAGAGAAAATGAGTTCCTTGCTTTAATGACTGACCCTCATTGCACAGCCTTCCATAAGGATATGGGTGGCACTCTGCCCTTGCTCCAAGTTCATCCCTAAAGTGGTTATTGATATTCCATGGAACCACTGCCTTCATTTGCCTACAAACCATCCAAATCCGTTCTCTGCCCAGGGAAGTCTAGGAGCGTAGAGGATAACTCCTCTTTATGTGACCTCATTTACAAGTGTTCTGAAACTTGAAACAATATCCATGTGGGCTTCCTTTATGGTTCCAGGCTTTAATTTTGACTTCATGGGTGCATCCTAAGGGTGTGGATTTCTACATATTGTCTACCTGAAAAGCTCCAGTTATGGATGACTAGTTTTCCTGGGTTTCAGCCCGAAAGCTGCAAGTACTGTACCCAGAGGAAACGATATGGACCAGAAATGTTGCCCTTTCCCCATCTCTAAGGAAACAGGCAAGCTAACAAACCTCTCTTTTCAGAATGAAGATTTTGATGCTGGGTTGGATTCCAAACTCTAATATTTATAGAAGTTTTTCTGATTACCGTGAGGTAAGAAAAAATCAAATACATCTCCTTTGCTGTAATTCATCTTCAATTCAACAGCTGCAAATGACCTTGCTGTCTCATTTAATTCACTTTCAACCTTGAAAATTTGTAACCTTCTCTCTGAACATCTGCAATAAGGAATGTAAAATAGAGCTCTAGGTGAGAAATCAGTGTAGGAGTGAGAAGTGGTACAGACTTATTCAGAAAGAAGATTTGATCCTAGCTATATGGCTTCCCTGCATTCCTTAGATGGAGACAAAGTAGGTCAGATATCTTTTATTGAACCAACTTCTTCTGGTGAGGCTATGCAAGCTTTCTGGCCACACAGACTAGTAGTAAGTCAGAGCTAAATCTGAACAAATGCAAGATTTACTCCTAGTCCAAAGAAAAGCCTTGTGTGGCCAAAAAGCTTGCCTTTTCTCACCAAAGGAAGCTTGCCCAATAAAAGATAACATCTGAATATTTTCTTGCCATCTATTACTTTTGAGACCAACACAGCAACAGACGCTCCCTCTCTAGAGGCCTTTGTTACATGAGATAAAAGGGCCTCTTGTTTTCCAATAAGCGTCAATAAAGCTGTATCCATACTAAACTCTTCTTTAGATTCTCCCACCAATGATAGTAACATTGGGATTTTTTTACCACAATGAGTGACAACCATGGTTCCTAGTTTTCTCTGGAAAAAAATTGGAAATTCTCTGAAAAAAATCCCCAAATTACACCAAAATCTTCATTCTTTGGCTGTTAAAATTAGAAAGTGTTTATTGCAAATTATTCATTTTTGGTGACAGTTTGATGCACCGATTGCCACTCAAACAACAAAATAAAACAATATCCCACACCAGCCAGCCTTGGCATGGAGCCCAAGTCTCTCCCTCTTCATGTGTGTGTGAGGGTGCTGCGCCAACTCCCTCCTTTCCACCAGCTCTGACACAGACCCCAACATGCCTCACCAAAAGTCAGGTGTTCTTGCACCAAATCTCTCGGATACAGGCACATACCACAACCTCCACAGAGCTTCCATCTTCAAATTTCTACTGCCGCTAGTGCTGCTGCCAATGAGTTTTTGCAGGCAGAAATTTCCCAGAAAAAAAAAAAAGAATTCTGCGTTTTTCTCTGATAAAACAGGTAGTCAGTATGCGTCTCTGTTTTTCTGCGCTAAACAGAAAACAAGCACCCTGGCAATAACAAATGAGGTGCTGCCCCGTATTGGCCCCTCTAACCCCAGATTCACCTGTCTGTTTGAATAGTGGCTGCCAGTGTTTGCTCTAGACTAGGGCTGAAACTCTGCTTGATTGTCTTGCTGGCTCTCAACGAGAAGGGGGGGGGGNCTAAAGAGGTGGGCAGAGAACTCCCCTCTGACCAGGGACCCAAACTCCTTTGAAGGGCCCAGCAGGTGCTTAGAATAACCCCAAGTTCTCAAAAGAAGGGAGATACCGATTCCTCCTTGGAGGACGAGGAATCCGACAGAGTACATCCCCAGGCTCAATAAGGGCGGAAAGGGGGTTGTATTGGGCCGTGCATTTGAAAAAAATTATTAAAGCCCAGTGGAAACAACCCACTAAGACTGCTAAGTAATCTAGAATCCAGGAAACTTTATACTCGTCACCAAACAGAGTAACCCTATTTTCAAACCGCCCAAGGTGGATGCGGCAGCCGCCTCCCTAGCCCGCCAATCAGTTTTCTCCACCTCGGAGGATCTCCTCCCGAAGCAGCCTACTGATAAAGGCATCGAAATTGGGCTGCGCAAGAGCTATGAGACCTTGTCGTATACTTTACAAATGGCCACTACTGCTTCCTACGCTTCGCGAGCCATCATGAAATGGTTCAAGATAGCTAAAGATCCGGAGATTTCAGCTTCCCTATCCTGCAAATTGACCGCTAATGTTACACTCACCCATGCCTTCCTAATGGATGCTTCCATGGATATGGTAACCTGGGCGGCCAGGGAAATGGCGGCTAATGTAGCAGCACACCATTGTTTATGGCTCCGCTCCTGGCAGGCTGACTCCAGATTCAGGGGACGTAAGCTCTCTGGACAAGGCCCTCACACAGGCCTCCAACAAAGACAAGAAGTGCTCTCTTAACCAGGTACAACCTTTCAAAACCTTTTTTCATCCCTTTCAGAAGCTTAGCCAGGGCCACAAGCAACCCTACTCCTTGTATAATAACTGGAGCTCCCAACAGCATGGTAGAGGGCAGAGAGGCCACAGTACAAAGCCCAACAGGTCAGCTACACAATCCTCCTTTTCCAAGAGGCCCAGTTTTCCTTCCCAGAGACAAGAATCCTGACTCCTCAGCCACTTCCTTCCCCGACTCCGGTCGGCTGGGAGGGAGGCTCCTTCGCTTCGCAGGGCAATGGAGCCGAACCGTATCAGATTCCTGGGCTATACAAACGGTAACAAAAGGTTATTCCATAGAGTTCAAGGCCACGCCAAGACAATCCTTCCATTTCCCCCCCATCTCGCGCATTCCCAGAAAACACAGGGCGATGTGAACTGAAATAGACAGGCTGAGAGCGATGGGTGCCATAGAAAGAGTACCATGGCACGAGAAGGGAAAAGGTCTTTACTCCCTTCTTTTTCTAGTGCAGAAGAAAAGCAGAGACTGGAGAGCGGTCCTAGATCTGAAACAACTCAACAGGTTTATCAGACACCAGAAATTCAAGATGGAGACCTTAGCATCCATCACCCTAGCGATTTAAAAGGATGACTGACTCTGTTCACTGGATCTGAAGGACGCGTATCTTCATGTCCCCATTCTACCAGCTCACCGCCGTTGGCTCCTCTTTGCCTACGACAACCAGCACTGGCAGTACCGATCCCTTCCTTTCGGCCTTGCCTCAGCACCAGGACATTTACAAAGTTCCTAATTCCGCTCATTGAAAACCTCCGCCTTGAGGGCATAGCAGTATTCCCCTACCTGGACAACATCTTGGTTCGAGCGACATCGAGGAGTCTAGCTCAGACGCACCTACAACGCACCATTGTCTACTTGGAGAGACACAGTTTCCAGATCAACCGCTCCAAGAGCC
>QEPC01000530.1:824286-851773 GCA_003113815.1 Sphenodon punctatus | reverse complement strand
GGTATGCCAGTATTTTGAAATCCGGTACCCGGTATTTGCCCGGATGTCCCACCCTTAATATAAATGCATATAATAAGAAGGAGGCGGCAAGATTAGTTTGGCATGATTTTGTTCCTGATAAATCTGTGCTGGCTATGAGTAATCACTGCATTGTCATCAAGGTGCTTAAGACTGACTTTTATTATCTAGTATCTTCTTAGGTACTGAAGTCTGGCAGACTGATCTATTAACTTCCTTGATCCTCCTTTCCCCCACTTTTAAAGATAGAGATAAATAAATAAATAAACTTTATTAAGCATGACCCGAGGGTCATAGCCAACAACAATACAACACACACACACATACAACATAATCATAATCAAAACTAGTCTTACACACTATATCTTCCTGTTCCAAAAGCAAATGAAAAACTGCACAAGTACTTGATTAGTTAATTATCAACTTAGAAGTCCATTGGCAACTTAAATTCTAGAAATAATTTATGTAAGGCAAAAGCCCGCACTAAAAAGGAACTGACTTTAGCAGTAATTCTTTCCTCGTTATTTGCCAAGGCCAAATACAAAAGTGCATCATGCGATCTGCCAGGAAGGGCCAAAATAAATTCACTGAGAAATTCGGCCCTAAGTTTATTATAAAGCTGGCAGCTAAGAAGAACATGAGATGCCGTTTCGGCCTCGAGTTGATCATAAGGGCATAGTCTCTGGGCATATGGAACCCCATTAAAGTGCCCCTCAAGGATTTTAGTGGGAAGGGCATTGAGACGAGCTGCCAAAAAAAACCTTTTGGCCCCATGTGGTAAACTGGAAGAAAGATATAAAGCCATTGTATCAATGGGTGGGACCATATTCAAGTATAAATGTAAGTGGCCAGTCTGATTAATCCTGGCCCTTTCTTCCTGTAAATCAATGTCCTGCCATCTGATCAATACCTCTCTTAGGGCTCCATGCCCTACTTTCACCAGAAGATACTCCCTGGAAAAACCCAACAGTTTTAAATGGTCCTCAACTCTAACCATCCAGCTAGATCTAAAGGAATCTTTCCCCAAGAAACCCAGCAGGCCCATGCTCCCGGTACTACAAACCCTCAGCCATAGCTTATGCGCTGCCCTCCATGCCCTAAAGACCCAACGCCGCTGTCCCAGCTCCACCCTTACTGCGTCATTCAGCGTTCCCCCAGGGACTCCAATAATGGCGTGTAAGAATTTTGATTGGACCTGATCCAAAGAGGCTGTGCCAAATGGGGCCCACAACTCAGCCCCAAAAAGGAACGGCAAGGTTGACTTGGCGTTAAAGACTTGAACCGCCATTTTGAGGGCTGTTCTCCCTGTTTGTACCAGAAGTCTGCGCACTGCCAGGGAGGATCTCATAGCTTTTGTGGTTGCCCCCTTTATATGATAATGCCACACCCCCGTACAATGGTAAAGTAAACCTAGGTATTTAAACAGCCTAACCTGCTGAATCTGGGTACCCCTAATCCTCCAGACATGAGTGTTGTTACACTGTGTTTTAGCAAAAACCAGTATCTTGGATTTCTCGTAATTGATCTCCATGCTGTTCTCACCACAGTACTGGGCAAATCTCTGGAGCTGCCTATTAAGACCCACCCTAGTTTGTGATAACATAAACATGTCATCAGCAAAAAGAAGGCAACCAATATGCCTTTAGGCCAGCTTTGGTGGGAAAAACTGCATTTGGGCCATCAAGGGAACAACATCATTGAAATATAGATTAAACAATAATGGGGCAAGGACACAGCCCTGTCTGACCCCTCGCTTCACGGGGACCATCTCTGACACATGGCCTGCAGAAGTTAATTTAACTACCAACTGAGAGTCCTCATATAATTTCTGCATGAGGAACAAAAGGCGCCTATCAATAGTGGAATTGGCTAACTTAGACCACAAGAAAGCTCTGTTGACTAAAGATAGAGATAATGTTTGCCCATCTACAGTCTTCTGGCCCCTCGTGTGTTTTCCAAGAGGTTTTGGATATAAGTGGCAGATGTTCTGAGAGTACTTCCACCAGTTCTTTCAGTACCCTGGTGTTTAATTAATCTCACACTGAAGACTTAAATTCATTCAGAGTAGCCTGGTATTCTCTGACCACCTCTTTATCTATACTGGTCTGCAATTATATCCCTTCTTTATTCATTCACCTGTTGCCAGACTGGACAGTTTCCCTTTGAACGATCTTCCACTATTGACTCTCTCATAGTACTTTCATATCTTGCCTGAAGCTGCTTTTTAGAGATAAAATTTAAATTTATGAATTAGCCTTTAAGTATGTGTAGTAGAAATATAATGATGAAATGCATGGGTGGTTGAAGGAACCTAAAATCTACAGCCAAGAATTCATCTGTCTCCTAATAATTCACATGCATATAGCCATGATCTTTTCAAAACTACCTCTAGCAGAAGAAACAACACTGGGTTTTTTCAAATGTGACCGCAGCACGGTTTAACCCATTTTAGCATGGATTAAACCAGGGGGCACCATCATGTTAAAAGGCGCCTGCCATATGAAAGCCTGCTTTACTTGGCCCGAGTTCAGAATAATGGGGGGGTGGGCAGCAGGGCAGCCATCATTGGCTGTCATGGCTGCCTGTCAGCTGGGAGGCGGGCAGCTCAGTGTAGGGACGGAGCCAGGTGGATGCACATCTGCATGTCTCTCTGCCCTGGCCTGGCCGCCATCACATTTGTTCGGCAGCCAGGCTGCATTCCAAAAGGAGTGAAGGCTCCCACCATCCCAGTAAGTCCGTGGCAGTGGCAGGAGCAGTCACTTCTGAAAGCATCCACAGTCCAATCTAGCAAAAATTCCTGTTCTCTAGGTATTTTTACCTGATTGTCTCTATGTTCTCCATCTTCTATTCCAGGTGCCCTATACCGAGAAACTGGTAAAGAGAATTCGCAGAGCTAGTGAGTCATTGTCGTCATCATCTTTAGCCTTGATACGTTTGTCAAGGTTAGATAGTAGACACAGTTCTGAGACTCGCTCGACAGCATTCTCAATGCTTCGTGCTCCAAGTGCAGCAGTCGGGCAAAGGTCAGCCAGACCAGAATTTGGGAGGGGGTCAGAAGAGATGGCTAAATCTTGTTTTTCTTCTGACCCTGAAGCAAACCAATCCACAACACAGTTGTTCCCATTAGAGCTCACAGACTCTGCCTCTTTCCCAACCCACACCATAATTTTAGACTTCAGTATGGTGCAGTTTGTGGATCTGCAAGCTTCAGGTTTACTGCGTGAGGTAAGTAACCTGAATTGTTAATTTTTAGCATTTACTTAAGGTGCAACTGCTATATACTGAGCACTTTACAAACGCGTAAGACACACAACCTGCTGCAGACTTAAATAGAGACAAAGTTCGTGACTGTCAAATCAAGTTGAGGCAGTGATCCCAAGCTTAATGGGCAGCATGATACAAAGCACAGAAATGCTTTTGATTAGAAAAGGGGAAATAGTCGAACACGTTATAAATGTTCACGGATCAGGGAAAATGGGAAGCAATGCAAAGAGGAGTAAGAAGGGCCATCATTATACATGGATTTAAAAGTAGTGACAAAGGCCTCTAATTTCTGTAAGTTGAGAGTAAATGATAGGGAGTTATCTCTCTGAAAGGGCCCTGTGGCTCTTTGTATGTTTCTCTTGAAGCACTGAGGGCTAGCCATTTTCAGAAATAGTATACTGGGCTAGATGGACCCATAGGTCTGACCCAGTACGGCCGTTATCTACTTAGGCTGAAAGGGGATTACAAAGACACCTTAATAAAAAATAATGCCTAAACTCCAGAAGAGATGAGAATGCAAGCAAGATTTTGGTTGGAATGTTAACTTCAAAGAAACAGGAAATTACTTCCTTTTACTACTATCTTAAAAGGATACGATCTGCCCAGATTCTCAAGTAGAGAATAAAGTATATATTTGAAAAGTGTCCCAAGAAGGAAAGCTGAAATGTGCAGAAATCATAAAGCCAAGGTCACTAGAGCAGAGGTTCCCAAACAGTAATTTCCCCTTACAATCAGATGGGGTTTGCAGTTTGGCTGCAGGAGCAGCTGCTTTCTCCATTTCAGAGCTGGGGGAGGGACAGAGGGTGTTAACAAACATGATAGCCCACTGGAGTCCGGGTTTGGTCTGTGCAATCCCTATTAACATGCTTAACATGTAGACCATAATATACGGGCAGCCTTGTGTGTGCGAGCAGCCCCACCCACTCACCCCAACCCCCACTCACAGGTTTAGCCTGACAAAAGTAATACACAGGCAGGCATTCTTCCCCATCACACTCTGCCCGCAAACCTCCCTACCTTACCAGTATCCCGTCCTGTCATGACACACTGCCACACCGAACCATGGGAAGAAGTTGAACCAGCTGTTTCTTTCTCCCGGAATATCACTCTGGGAGGCGTTCCAGCCCCTGCTATCCCTGCCCACGCATGGAGATTCATGCCTGGGTTTACACCTGCCAGCACTTGGCAGCTGGAAATAACCTTTTGCTATGCAGAGTGAGCACTGATTTTGTTGAGCAAATCACATACTTTGAGTGCCTACACTGAACATTTGAAAAACTGAAATTGAAAGGAATCCTTCTTTGCTTGTTTCAGGCCTAGTGTGAAAACATGCAATCGTGGCAAATACTGTTTGTCAGAAATAGGTCATTCGGCTTTACTCGCACGACGAGGAAACTTACCAGTTTTTCACAAATTTTTGCTAGCTAACGTTTTATGGCATTATCACCCTTCATGCTTATTGAAAGCAAAAATTGTTACTTTCAAAAGATAAGAAAATGTATTTATTTATTTAGACATATTTTTACCCCGCACCCTCCTGCTACCAGCAGCTTGGGGTGCCTGATAATACAAAATTATATATATATAATGTGTGTGTGTGTGTATATATATATATATATATATATATATATATATATATATATATATATATATATACACATACATACACACACACACACTCTCTCAAAATTCAACAATTTAAAAACAATAGTGGAGCTAAGATGCCACCTCCCCCATCACCCACTTCCCTCACCAAAAGCCTGTTGCTTTTGATATGAGTAGCTTTTAACCAATATGAGTTGCTCTTAACCAATGGGCAGATTAGCGCCCACATACATTCCATGTGCAGTGACCTGGAATTTAAAAATGTCATGCTTCCACGTAGTAATAGCTGTAACATTTTTACATGATTTGGCATGTGCACTGACATGCCTGTTACATGCATCAGCAGTGCCGGTGCAACGCACAAGCACACTTAGCTTTGCAAAAACCTTTTCAACCGTAGTAGCCAATAGCTGGGTGCAGTCAGTTCTGTGATGACACGTGGCCAATAATGTCCAGTGCTTGCTCACGTGTGGTGCATAGCTAATCCTATTTAGGCAGTTGCCCAGCTCTTTAAATGTTTCAAAACATTTGGCACGTGGCATGCAGACTTCAGACACCTTTACCACAGCCATGGATGCCAAGAACTTCACTGTGCCTAGATGAGATTTCTAGGCACCAGATGGGCACTTGCTCAGTCTGTGGTTGAGGTAGCGGGGTATACCACAATGCAGGTGCAGCTTCTGCTTTTGTGCTGTGCAGTTGCCTTCCTCTGGTGACAGCAGACTGCGCTACGGAGGATCTGAAGCCCCACAAGAGGAGCTCATGCATACTCAGAGGTACCTGTCAGGAGATGCAGATTTAGTCTTCCACACTCTGCGCATGGCTTTACCCACTGAGAGGCTTGTCTGCATGAAGGAGAAAATCAGACTGGTGGGAGGACAAGCTATCCTTGTGGGAGACGCTGAATGGCTCTCCAACTTCAGGATGCCTCGTTGACTTGTCCTGTAAATAGTCGAGATCATCAGGCCTCAACTGGAGAAATAGAGCACAGTGGTGCCGTTGCCCATCCCCACGAAGAAGTGTGTTGAGATTGCCATCTGGAAGCTCACCACTCCAGACACCTGCGTCCTCAGTTGCCCGGAAATCTGGCATTGGAACCTCCACAGTGGGTCCCATTCTCATTGAGGTTTGCACAGTGATTGTGGAAGTGCTACTGGACCAGGTGGTGTAGTTGGCTGATCCCACGGAAGTAATATATTGAAATAAATAAATTTGTTATTCCGCCCGTCCCCTAAAAAAGGCTCGGAGCAGCTTACAAATAAGACATAAACATAACATATAAAAGCATATTAAAAAATCCATAAAAACAGTAAAAGAAATATTATAATAATAAACCTAACCCCAAGTTCCACAACCTCCACAAAACCCACCCCATACCACCTCCCCATTTCCCACATCCAATGGAGGACTTTCAGTTTGAGAGGTTCCCGAACTATATAGGGGCTATCAATGGAAGCCATATCGCCATCATTTGCCCACCCTGTAGCAAGAATGACTATGTGAGCCACAATGGGTTCTTCTTTCTAGTTCTACAGGCCATAGTGGACCACTGTTCCCGGTTCATGGATGTGCTGGCTGGGTAGTCCTAGTCCAGGGCTTATAATGAGAGTGAGCATCCAAGCTCTGGGAATCCATTGAGGATAAGGTTAAATCACCTGGGATCAATGTGAACTGTGTGACTCAGGTGCCTTACTTAAGGACAACCAGAGGCATGGATATCCAGGTCAGCCTAGTGTAGACTTTTGCATATAGTACCCTAAAATATATTTATCTAATTTGGATTCTTCATATTAAGAGCTTCTAGCCAGTAAAAGTATCTATCTGGGTAATGTGTCTGAGAGCTTCTAACTGCTAGAAACCATGTTCTTTTTATGGTAACTGGGTAAAAGGTGTTCAAACATCCAGGGTGCAGCTGAGAGGAGTTAGGTTACACTAGTGAGAGTTATCTGTTACAATGGCTGCAGTTTTGACAGTGTATCTTTAGGCAACAGACTGGAAGTGTGTGTGTGGCTACTGGAAAGTACTAATTTCTGAACATATAGGACCCCATCCTTCTGTCACTGAAGCCAACAGGAATAATTTTAGACCATATAGAGTGGGTAGCATTAAGTTAATAAGATGCATACACTATTCCTTTCTTGCACAGACTGCTCTTCAGTCTCCCAAATATTTGTATTGCCTCTTTGCAGGTCATTCGAAATAATCAAATGAAGTTTTTCTTTCTTGCTTGTCATGATTCCACTCTCCATTTTAGATCTCACCGCTGCCCCCTAGCTGAAACCACACGTGTAATTTAAGTATTAGGGACACCCAGAGTGTGAAGTTGCTTCCCATGGTTCTTTTGATAAAAGGTTGTTGATGATCCAAGTCTCCATGGTTTTGTCTAATCCTTTCTGAAGCCAGTTATACTGTTGGCCTTCACAGCATGCCATGAGAATGACTTCAAATTTTCGGGATGTGTTATGTGAAAAAGCTTCCTATTTCAAAATGGACTCATTCTTGACATTGGCAGCAATGGAGCACTCATTTGGACATATCTTATAAAAGCACCTAAGTTTGGAGAGCAAGTGCACAGCATTAGCACCCAAAGACACTAGACAACTTTGAAGTTCAGTTTGTTTTATTTTTTCCTTTTGATGGGATATAAATTATGCAACAATTGTGATGAATTATTTTGAACTGGCTTTTATCCTTATGGAAACGTTGCTTCCATGTAAACACACAAACTGATCTGAGCTTTAGGAAGGCAGCATTTGCACCCATAGAGTATAGCACATTAGCTTGACACTAGCCCTGTGTACATAGGGCATATGAGCATCATTAATATGCGATTCTCTCTACAGATCTGCCATATATTTCAAAACGTTGGCATTACAGTGCTGATAGCTGGTTGCCATTGTGAGTATAGTATTATTTGTTCTGTATTTGGCTACTTTGGTGATTGTTCATGCTTTGATCATGCTGCTGAGAGTGGTGACATTTTTTTGCAATGATTCTATTTTACAGCCTCTGTAATAAGAACTTTTGAGAAAAATGATTTTTTTGACAACCGTGTCACTAAAGCAAGGTTTTTTCTAACTCTTCATGATGCTGTGCTGTTTGCTGTGGAGCCAAACCAGGGACGGGAGACAATGGAACCCTGCACTGAGGAGCCTGAGCAGGAGCTAGATGAAATGCAGTTAGAAGAACAGAAGGTGTATTATTTGAGCTAAGCTGAAATGCTATGTACTGATCTTACAAGTATTTGAAGGGGGTAAACAGCAAAGGTATTAACCAATAGAGTGATAGCCCACTGGAGTCTGGGTTCAGTCTGTGCAGCCCCCATGCGCACGATTAGCGTGTAGCACCTAATAAGCAGGCAGCCCCCTGCACATATTTCTTGTGCGTTTGGGCAGCCCCCACACTCGGGTTTAGCGCGTGGCAAGCCTAATACATTAGCAGGCATTCTTCCACTCCACACTCGGCCTACCAACACCCCCACCCCCCAGTATCCCATCCCCTATGAAGACTCACAGCTTCAGCAAACCATGGGAACAAGAAGTCACACCAGCTGTTTGTTTCTTCCAGACTATGACTCCAGGAGGCAGTCCAGTGCCTATCCCTGCACGCCCACATAGGTTCATACCTGGGTTTATACCAGGCTGCAAGCATTTGGCAGCTGGAAATAACCTTTTGCTCCGCACATAATGCTGAGTTTATTGAGCAAATTGCATACTTTGAGTGCCTATAGTGAAAACTGAAAGTGGAAGTAAAATTTGAAATAGAGAACAATCAGTTTTCGCATGTTATCACCCAGTTTCTCACATCTGTGCCTAAGAGGAATATACTGGCAGGTATATAATAATAATAAATAGTTTATTGTTTAAGCTGTAGCCATAACAAAATACCATGGCAGGTAGCAACATGTAGTTTTATTGGGGTCTTACCTGCTGTGGTGTTGGAGATTCCTCTTAGTTAGCATAAAACCCTAGTCAAGCATGCACCTCTTGTACCACTTCTCTAGCATCTTCTGCATTACCATACCGTGGAGGCTGAAAACATCCCCACTTGCAATGGTGCTCTGCACTTCTCTGAGTGTGCAAACCTCACATAGAGCAACAAGCTCTCCTTCAGTCGGATCAGATTCCCTGCACCCCAAGTCACTTGTTTCCCCAAAGAAGTTCATCTTGGCCATTTAATCGAGGCACTCCCAGTGGCCCTGCACGTATTTTCTCTCTGTCATCAGGGCATTGATAATAAAAAGCAGCGAGGAGGTTGCAGACTCTGTTAGTGACTGTCTGTGACTTCTGACAGTGCACACGTCAAGAAAATTTTGGATCTTGTTTTGGATCCCAATCTCTCATCCTGTCTGGGGCTGACACTCTTCCATTCTGCTAAACTTGGAAATACAGCAGGATTGCATGGTGTCTGGACTAAATCATTCATACATGGTGCCCCATTGTATGCATGTGCCACCCTATGTGCGCATAGGCTGCCTTGAAGGACGGGTCTTCCGGTTCTCTCTCTACATCAGGACTCATCCAGAGGTTGGCAAAGGCCAGGGTATCCATCACCTCTCAACTTCTCTGGGCCCTGTACCCTAGGCAACCACAGCACCCACAGATAAAATCCAAAGCCATTTGCCTTTCCTGGGCAAACAACCTGCAACAACATCTTTCTATGGTGCTATGACTCCCTCATGTTTGTTGCAAGCAAAACCGTTACTTTCTAAAGATAAGAAATGAGGAACTTTCAACTAATGGGCAATAGTGTCCCAGCTCTGCTACCACATACATTCGTAGCATAGTGACCTTCACTACCTTGCAGATCCCTCCACTTGCCCATTTCTTAATATGCAGTGGTTTCCCCCCCATCCCAATTTAAAAATTGCATGCTTCTGTGATGCTAACATTTGTAACATTTTAGATGAGTTGGCGTGTGCACTAACTTGCTTGTGATAGAGGAATGGTTATGCAGTTTAATTGCCCCCTGGATTTTCAGTGCAGGTGCAGCAACACACACACCCTATGCAAAACCTTTTCAACCAATAGCTGGCCTTGTAACCATTAGCAGCT
Organism: Sphenodon punctatus; assembly: GCA_003113815.1. NCBI lineage: Eukaryota > Metazoa > Chordata > Lepidosauria > Sphenodontia > Sphenodontidae > Sphenodon > Sphenodon punctatus. The sequence goes on along the minus strand of QEPC01000530.1, from coordinate 841,832 downwards.
CATGCTCGGTGCACAGCCAGTCCTGTAAGGACACATGACCAATAGTGGCTGATAGCTGCTCACATGTGGCATGCAGCTAGTCCTAGCTAGGCAGCTGCCCATCTCTTTAAGCATTTCAAAACCTTGGGTATGTGGTCTGCAGAATTTACAGGCGCCAGAACTGTAGTCACGGCGAGACAGAACTTCCTTATGGCAGTCTAGGCCCCTACCTTTCCACTGTTGCATAGAACCTGTGACTGATACAACTCGACAAGATTCAACTGGACAAGACGAGGCAGGACTGAACTCAACAAGATGAGGAAGAGCTGGCCCTTGGTGGAGTGGGCTCCCTGGGAATTCGTGTAGGAGGCTCACTGGGCAGTCACGTAAGGGTCTCATTCTGCAGATGCCATGCCCCAATATCCTGGTGGTCAGAAATCACTGGTAGGATCAGATGAACATAAGAGCCATACTGGGTCAGACCAATGGTCCATCGAGCCCAGTATCCTGTCTCAGACAGTGGTCAGTCATGGAGGCCTGGGAGAAGCACCCAACAGGTCCCCATGCTATCCATTTCCTGTGGCTCCCGACAATAACAGATTTCCCCAGGCTCCCGACAATAACAGATGGACCTGGTTCTCAGAGGAAAGGTCAGAAGGGCCAGCCTCCAGCTTGCCCAAAGGACACACTAGGTTCAGGGAATGCAGAGCCAGTCAAAGGTACACATGGAGACATGAGGAGGGGAGACTGAAGGGAGAAAAAATAAGACAGGAATCAGGAAATGATTGATAATACAGACAGCTTCCTATGGCTATTGGCTGTCCTTATATACAAGCCATCAGCCAACCAGGAAGTTAGGGGCATACAGTGAGCCTGAGGATAGGTGTGGCTTGATTGGTGCTGGAGAAGGCCTTATAGCCAATACTGGTTCCTGGCCAGCAGGACATTGGTTCAACTCCAGGTCCTTAATCATACACACACCCCTGTAAACTGTGCATCAGCAGTTCAGGGAAGCTCTAGGGAATTTTTTTTTCTTTTGTGGATCCAAAGCAAATGGGACAAACAGGGCAAGGCAGGCAGACAAACAGGACAAAATATACAGGGGGGCAGTCCATTTGTGAGTAAATCATACTGTTGGGGACCACAGGCTGGGGTATAGCGAATCGGTGCAGTATGAGACCCAGGGGAACATGGTGGGAAAGCTTTGTGCAGAATCGGGTCCGGAGAGATGGTGTAGTATTGGGGTCCAAGGGTCACAGTGGGGATCAGCACGTGGACCAAGGGGGCAGGCATAGACAAGGCAGGGACTAGACTGGGCAAGACAAGGCAAAGCTGGTGCCAGGTGGAGTGAGCTCCCTGGGCAGTCACATAGGGGTTTACTAGGCAGTCACATAGGGGGTGAATTCTGCAGATGCTGGACCCTCATTGAAGCAGATGCCAACCCCTCATCAAATTACATGCCAAGCCCCAATATCCCAACAGCCAGGCTCACCATCAGGATCTAAAGGACTGGATTCTAGAAGGGAGGGTCAGAAGGACCAGTCTCCAGCTGTCCCAAAGGACAAACTAGGTTCAGGGAGTGCTGGTCCAAGGTGCATGGAGACAAAAGTGGAGAGAGATAGTATAACAGGAAGTCACTGGGAATCAAGAAATGACTGATGATCCACTCAGCTTCTTGTGGCTACTGACCTTATATATATATATATATATATAAGATACACCAAACCATACCTAAGAGCTAAAATTTTTAAAAAATAATAAAAAAACCAAAAGAAGAACATTAAATATATACTTACAACTCGAATAATATACTAGTCCCTTACAGGAAAAATCCATTTCAGTCTCTCAGCAGTGCCACATATCCCCACAGGGTAACCCCCTGGAAAAGGTACTGGGGAGATAAAACACAACTAAGCTACCATTAACCCACTTGAACAATTCTAAACCATTTCACTAATACACGTACATCAAACACCATTCCCACATATACCTAACTTCACTCTATAAAACCTTGGGTCTACTTGCCTATTAAATGCAAAAATAAAAATGCAAACTAAAACTCACCCCATGCAGCAAAATTGTAAGAGGCAATTGGAGTCACTGAGACAATCTCAAAAGACAAACCAAAAGCTGACCATCCTCAGGTGCACCCATTTATACTAGGGGTGTGTGTCATTTTCATTATTACAATAACAATAACAAAATTTTTGTTTGTTATCGTTATTGCTGTAACAAAAATAGAAACGAAAATGACTTTGTTTTTGAAATAAAGGGGGAAAACAATGTATTTCCGACTAACATTTTTGATTCTTATTGAGTTCTGATAAAACTTGGGGAGATTGTACCCATAACAAAGGGCACTATGTGTACCACTTTTAAAACAGATTAGATAAAGGGAACCAATTTTAGAAGCAATTGAATGTTGTGATTTTAGGAAAAGCTCCATACATATTCATGGCTACAACTTCTTTATCTTCCATCCAATTTGCATGACTGTGAATATTATGTTCCTCCACAAGCTTAACACTCCTGTCAATTTTCAGAAAGATTGGATAGAGGGTCCTGATGGTATAAGACATTAACTTGAACATACATTTCCAGCTGTAACATTTTTATATTCCATCCTATTTACAAGACATTTGGCAGGAATGTATTGCATACCTTTCCTGTCATCTCTGCCACACTACAGGATAATCTGGTAAAGGGACCCAATTTAATAAGGAATTGAAGTTGTCCCCTTGAAGACCATTATTCAAATAAATAGCAGCACATGCAGTGTAGAGGCAGGCACCTGGCATGGCAGGGGGAGGGAGGATGTGGAGCAACCCAAAAGACTGACCAACACATTCACTGGCCAATTACTGCATGCTTTCAGCTTTACAGGACCAAATCGGTAGTAGCTTCAAGGCAGGCATAGGGAGCGACCCTCAGGCAGACATAGAAGGAACATAACTGGGACTTCGGGGATAGCATCCCAGCAATCAGGAGACATAGTTTACACATCCAGACTGGCCAATTATCATCACAATCACATCCTGCAGCACTGTGACAGAGGACATAAGAGAATCTCTATTGGCTCTTTCCTAAACAGATGCTTCTGACTTCCCAGTAACAAGTGGGGGAGAGATGTTGGGATGGTCACAGCACAGAATGAGGATATTTGGTTGACATTTCTGCTGGCCAATTGGCATCACAAACCGATCTTATACCACAGTGACACGTAAGAGAATCCCTGGCATAGGCTCCTTCTCTGCATATGCTGTGCAGGCATATAAAATTGGGACCCTTTATCACATCTTTTTGGTATTTGGCAGAGATGATTGTGAAAGTGTGATATACAGCCCTGCAAAATCTAATTTATACTTGTTGGACCAGAAAGTTACAGTCAGACATTCATTTATAAGTTAATTGCTTATACCAACAGTACATTTTATCCAATCCTTCTGAAAGTTGGCAGAAATAATAAATATGAGAAGGGGGTACAAACCTGCTAAGTTTCATCTACATTAAATGTGAGGCAAAGAGGTTACAGCTAAGAATGAATATGAAGTTTTTTCCAAAAATAATATTGGAGGTGCAATCCCTCCACGTATCAGCCAAATATAATGAAAAGCAAAAAAGGTACAGTTGAAAATGTGTGTTCCATTGAAACAAATGGAAAATGAAAACGAAAGCAAAAACAAAAATTTGATATTTAAATCTGTCATTTTTGTTTTCATAAACGAAAACAAAAAGTGACATGGGCCCCTGGTGCACACCTCTAATTTATACTAATGTAGTTAACTCAAACCTGCCAATCTAAATTACTCTTAGAGGACACTACTCTACTCCAGTGACAAACCATTTGAGAAAAGAAAGGGTGGGGGAAGAAAGGAGAAAAAATTAAAATAATAAAATTAAAATATTTCAAAAAATGAGCCCATATCAAAATGCAAAACTCATAAAAAACACTTCAGATTAAGATATAGGGTTTAAACCCCAAAAGACTCCCTCTGAAGCAATTTTTGCTGTTTCCATAATTTAAGACCTTTTCAGTAACCCAAAAGTACACTCCATCTCTATAAAATGAGAAACCAGAGGAACTGTTAACATCTTTCTCCTTAGGCAGCCCCAATGCTTACCCATGCATGTTTTAACCATGCTCCTAATTTGACCAATGCACACCTCATTACAAGGACATCTGATGTCATAGATAACACATTTCAAAAAACAGGAACTGAATTGTCTCAAACAACATTTCTTTCCCTCAGCCTCAAAAGAATAGATATCACATGTCAAATTGTAATAGCAACATCTTCCACATCTGAAATGCCCAACAACTCCTTTAATATCACGGTGCATCAATGTGTTATATGATTTAACGTCTGCTCTAACTAGAATTTCTTTAATATTCCTACTACGCTTCTAGGGAAAAAGTGGAGGAGAATCACATGATGATATATGTTCATTAAGTCTGCAATACAAATGGCCATATACCAAAGGGCACACAGTTCTGCTGCACAAAGAGCTATTCTCGTTGCTAGTTAACAATTGCTCCTGAGAAAAATTTGAAGCCCTGCTTATAGCACTATTCAAAAATGTTTTTGGATACCCACGAGAGCAAGACTTGTATAAATGTTGTGATTCTTCCTTCAAAATTTCATCCTTGGAACAATTTCTCAGATGGCGAAACTGCCCATAAGGCAAATTCTTCCTAAAATGCAAAGGGGGAAAACTATTAACATGAAGGTATTTATCTACATCTGTAGGTTTAGAATATGTGGAAGTATCAAAACCCTACACTTCTTGTATCGCCCTAATATCAAAAAATGAAATAACTGAGGAATCATAATGTAAATCAAATTTAATAAACCTATGACAGTCATTAACCCATTGGTGAAACACAAACAGTTCAAGAGGACCTTAATACATTATATATATATATATATATATATATATATACATACACACACACATATAAAATATAAAAGAACATATTCTTCTCACAATCAAATATAAAAGTATGTTGAAAAAAATCCATAAATAAATTGGCCACTTCTGGGGCCATGGAGGAACCTATGGTAATGCACAAATTTTGCATATAAAAAGAATCTTCAAATCAAAAATAACTCCTGGACATTACCAATTCCAAAAGCCCAGCTAAGTAGTCCGGTGGAGTATAACAGGAAGTGACCGGGAATCAACAACTTTGCTCAACACCCCCAGCTTCCTGGTTGGCTACTGACCTATAGATAAGACCAGCCACAGGAAGCTGGGAGGAGGGGTGTGGCTTGACCAGCATGGGGGAAGGCCATCAGCGCTAGACCTGGGCCTTGTCCAGAGTGCCTCACTGGCATGCGTGGAGGTGCCAGCCACTTTACTCAGGGCCCCAAGGAAACTGGTTCAAGTCCAGGTCCTTACAGTGCATCACTGCTAACACCCAACTGTGTTCTCTACAACATCTATGATATATCGCCCTTCCCTTAGCACCCGACTTACCACTTCTCCCTGTGATTTTCCTATTGGCCTTCCCTATTCTTCCCCCCCCCCCCCCCCACCCACACAGGCATCCTGCCATAGACTCCCCCCATAAGCTTCCCTCCCATAGACACCCCATACACCAAACATCCCTCCTTTTCACAAAGGAAGCACCCAACTCAAGATTTGCAAAAAGTAGTTTATTAATAGTTTTTAAAAGCTTCTCCCCAAGGTATCCCTATGCCCCTTAGGAGCCTGGAAGGAGACAACCTTCCCTTAGCATCTTCTTATTCCTCTTATTTCCTCCTGTTCCCCTTCTTTATAATTTTATTTTTTTCCTATTATTTCCCCTCCCCCGTTATTCCCTCCACAAAGAAACTCTGCGATCATGATTTTTATAAAAAGTAAATGAACCTTATTCAACTTTATTAAACACCAAAAAAAACCCAGGGGTGGAGTTGTACCTGCTCTTCTTCAGGGCAACAGTCTTGTGTGCTCGCTTCGGTCATGGGATGTGTAGGGAGACATTCTCCTGATCCTCCTCCTGCTGACCTGATTCCAGCAGCATGTTCTTAGGAGGCGTGTGGGACTGATGGTGGAGGGGGGAGCTGTGCCTAGTCCATGCACTGTTCCCAGGTGTTGGTGCAGCACGGAGTAGGCTCAGGTGTTTTTCCCTGGAGGTGGAGTTCAGGGAGTACCAGGATGGGCAGTTCATTTCACCATAGGGGATATGAAAATATCAGCAACATGCTCCAGCAGCAAAGTCGGGACTGGCTGTTTTGTTTGTCCCCACATGTCATGCATGTCCATGCTCACCCGCTCAAATTGCTGCTAGAGGTGAGCCCAGTTCTAGTTCTCCTGTCAGTGGTCCAGCTAGACATCAGTAGCAAAACCATTGCACTCTACCACATTCTGGCAAAGTAGCTGCCTATGCCCCCTGGCCTTACCCTATATGGCATCCCAGATCTTGTATGCCCACTTTATGGTCTTCCAAGACCCCAAGCAGCTTCCATGCCAAATCCTCCCTTCGCTACCAGTTGTGGACCCACAGGTCGTGGTTCTGATGAGCACTTGTAGCAGGAAGTTCCATCCACACTCGTTGCAGTGGACCTGTAGCAAGACAGCAAGAAAAGGCTTTAGTTCATACCTTCCCAGCATTTTTTTTTTTTTGCCTACCACCCATCCAGTTCTTAAGTCATGGGGCTTCCAAAGGGAATCGGAAGTGAGATCCTGGTGTCTGTAGCTTCTGGAGCAGCTACAGGGGGAGCTGCTGCAGGCTGGAGCTGTTGCTCCCCCTGCTGGAGCTGCTGCAGTGGGATCCTGGCAGGGTTTGGCTCCCTTCCTGCGAACACTGTAGGGGAGCAAGGAACATACAGAAACCAACCACTGCTACTCATGCCATGTTGCCCAGTTACTATTGTTATTCCATGTTGACCTGCCCCCCATGCCAGGTCTCCATGTTTTCACACCTCTCATGCTAAGCCACCGTGTTGCTTCCCCCTCCCCACCAGCCTGCCATGTTGTTTCCCTCCTCCCCCACTCCTGTGCTTACAATTCCCATCCTCTGATCCAGTTTCCTGATGATTTTTCAGCTTCTCCTGGTCTCCCAGCCACCTGTCAACACAGTGAACGATGGAAAATATAATTAAATAACAATAAACAAAAGCCTTGCTCATACAGCTGTATAAACACAAGCAACCTCCCCTCCAGGTGCATTAACTTACTGTTCCCCTCCCCCACCACCTCTACAAAGGTGGCATCTGGGTCTTCTGTGCTCTCAACCAGAACCTTGTGTGGCTCCTCAAAGAAAGACTGGCTCTTGAGATGGAGAAGACAGATAGAGAGAATCATGGTGTCCATGTCCACGTCGACCTGAGCTGGCTTCAGAGTGGCAATGGGCAGAGAGGAATGACCTCTGGCAATCGAGGCTTCCGTGGGGGTGACTGCATTTGCAGCTGGAGCAATTGCAAAGGGAACAGTTGTAGCAGGAGTGGCTGAAGCAAGCATGAGAGTGGGGGAGGTGTATCGATCTGTTTCTGGCCCAGGTGAAGGTACAGCCATACAGACAGGATGCAACAATGGCTTCATCTGCACACAGGAACCTGTCCAGGAGCTTGTGGTAGGGCAATGTTTGCCTCCTATGGCTCTCTAGCCAAGGCAAAGTTGTTGTCTCAGATCTCCTTGTACCCACATCCCAAGTCTTTGGCTTGCTGCCAGCATTGGTTCATATCCCGGTTGTAGCCCTACAGCATCATCTGGGCCAAGGTCTCCTGGAAAACCATCTTTTTCTGTGGTAGTACTTCACCAGGGCATTTTTGACCTTTTGTTTTCCCCAAAGACCAGTGAAGACTTTGGTCTCTTCCTTGGTACAGGGAATGCAGCATTGGCCGGCAGACTTGTAGACAGAGAGTGCCTGAAATTTCACAGTGGAGGTAGGAGTGTTGGTTGTTGCTTAGCTGTTGGTCTGAACCATGGTCACAGCAATGACAATCCTCTGCAAGTCGTTGTAGAGCAGCTAGGAACCACCAAGCTTCAAACACTAGGACTAGGCTACAAGATAGCATTTGCCATGTAAGTGAAGTTAAAATGGCTGCCACAGGAAGTTGAAACATTTGGGGAGTGGCCTGAAGGATATAAAGAGAGGAGAAGCAGGACGTAGGGGTCCGTCTGCTCCTGACCAGAAAAGAAGACACATCTCCTGAGAGGTTGCTTGGATGTTCCTGAAGGAAGGGGATCTGCTTGTGAGCCTGAGGGAGTTGCCAGTGAGCAAGTCACTGGACTGAGCATTATGTAAAATTATATACTTGGATGGCAAGCAGTATACTTATATTTTGAGGCCAGAGGCTTGGTGCCTGGTCTGGGACTTTGAATTGAATAAACTAATTATGGATCTTAGCTGGTGATTAACAATCTTCCTGGGGCAGATCCTGCATACACTTACCCCATCATCCAATGGGGCCCTGCTACAGACCCATACTGCCAACTAGGACCAGCTCAGAGAACATGTTTGAAAATGGTACTTTTAAGACAGACATTACATGCATGGCAGTAAGAAGGAGAGGAGCAAGAAAGTGGTCCGTCGGAACACACCAGGCTTTCCACCTGCAGCTCTATGGAGGACCTGAAATGTGAGCAGGCTGCATGCAGCCTAATTGATGGGACTTGGATATGTGGGTGCACACTAGCCCACATGGCGTGCTCCACATTCTCTGGGACCCTGATGTGAGTGAGGGCTGCATGTCTAGTGGGTGGTGACATGTGGGGAGAAACTCCCAATAAGCAGGCAGGTGGACACCCACCTGCTGTGGGCTATTGTCTCATTTTTACACTAAAAGAGGCAGCTTGATCTAGGAAAGGAGTATGGGCATATTATTATTATTAGCAAGCATTTATATAGCACAGCAATGTATCTAGCACTTTACAAAGTAATGGAATAGACACAGTCCCTGCTTTAGGGCTTACATTTGGGGGGGGGGATGAAGGAAGGGGAACAGAGGGAGAGTCAAGGGGTGTAACATTCTTGAAGATGCAAGGTCCCAGGTGCATGTGCTTGGCTTGGTTACATCAAGAATGATGGATGGCTGATCTGTGTGGTGAGTATATGAGTGCACAGACCTCAGGTAACAGATTGTACCGGATGGTAGGTATCAGCAGGAGTTAGGGGAGCAAGGATTTGGGGAGGGCAGAGCTGAAGAGGTGGATCTTGCGGAGGGATTTGAAAGTACAAAGGGAGGAGGCGAGGTGGATGTGGCAGGGAGGGAGTTCCAGGCATGGGGGGTAGCTAGTGAGAAGGAACGAAGGCAGGGGAGGCGTGGGTGGTTGAGAGAGGGAACAGAGGGGGAGCGGAGTTCATGGACTGGAGTACGGAGGGAGATTAGTGCAGAGAGGTAGGGGGGAGCAAGGTTGTGAAGAGCTTAATAAGTAAAGACTAGGATCTTGGGCAGGATTCGTTCAGGAAGGGGGAGCCAGTGAAGAGAGGAGGGGCTGCACCTGGTCGAAGCAGCAGGTGAGGTGGATGACCCTCGTAGCTGAGTTTTAGATGGAGATAAGGTGAGAATGGAGGAGCCTAGTGAGAAGGATGTTACAGTAATTGAGGCAAGGGTTTTGGCAGAGGAGACAGGGCATGAACAAGGGTTTTGGCAGAGGAGACAGAGAGAAAAGGGTGAATCTTAGCAATGTTATGGAGGGAGAAGCAACAGGATTTGGCAACAGAGTCGATGTAGGGTTTAAAAGAAAGGGGTGAATCAAAGATGAAGTCTAAGCTATGGGCTTGTGGGATGGGAAGGATGGTGACCCCGCCGATAAGGATCAACAGGGAGGAGGGAGAGGAAGGATGGGGTGGGGAAGATAAGGAGTTCAGTTTTAGCAATGTTGAGTTGATGTTGAGACATCCAGGTAGAGAGATTAGAGAGCCAGCTGGTGAGGCAAGCCTGAACAGATGAGGAGAGAGAGAGGGAGTAAAGCGATAGTTGAGTGTCATCAGCGTAGAGGTGATCCTGGAAGCCATTGGAGGCCATGAGTTTGCTTAGGGACAGGGTAGAGGAGAGGCCAAGGACAGAGCCTTGGGGAGCACGAACTGAGAGGGGAAAGGAGGTGGACTTGACAAGACGCATATTGAAGGAGCGGTCAAAGAGGTAGGAGGAGAACCAGTGGAGGACAGAACCATGGAAGCCAAGGGAGTGAAGTGAGTCCAGCAAGAGTGAGTGGTCAACAGTATTGAAGGCAGCAGAGAGGTCAAGGAGGACAAGAATGGAGTAGAGGCGATTAAATTTAGCCACAAGAAGATTGTTGGTGATCTTAGCGAGAGCAGTTTCAGTGGAGTGAAGGGGGCAGAAGCCAGATGGGAGGGGGTCAAGCGAGGAGTTAGCGGAGAGGATGTCGAGGCAGCGGGAGTAGACAACACATTCAAGAAGCTTGGAAACAAACGGAAGGAGTGAGACAGGATGGTAGCTAGAAGGGTCAGAGGGTTCAAGTGGACTTTTTGAGTATAGGAGAGATCGTGGCATGCTTGAAGGCGGAGGGGAAGGAGCCAGTAGAGAGGGAGAGGTTGATGATGTGCAGGAGGGAAGGGGTGATGGTGGGAGGGGAAGAGGGCAAGTTGGAGGAGAGCAGGGAGATTTCCTCAAGGGAGGTGGGAGAGAAGGCATGGGGAGGGTGTAGGAAGAGGTGAGGCATATGAGAGTGAGAGACTCCTAGGTGGTGATTTGAGTGATTTTTGTACATGCAAAAGGACAGAGCCATTTCCCAGAAGTTGCTTCAGTAGTGATGCTGGTGAAGGCATCTCACCCATACTCTCAGCACAATTTCTAGTTGGCAAGCTGATTGGAGCCTTTAAAAGGGGGGTAGAGTGCCTTCCCACTAGTGCTGATTTGAGCAATCACAACAATGTTATTCCTGTTGGAAACAGACAATTCACCTTTGTTCTCGCAATGAGGAAACTTACGGCCAAAATTTCTCACAAGCAGCAATTAGCTGCTCATTTCAGCCCTAATTACAACCGTTTACCTTTTAGAAACAAGATATCTGTATCCTCCCAGACTTGCTCTCTTATCTCCTTCATCTGGTGGGTCCTAGAGGGAGTTACTTTATCCAGTTCCAGAACTTTCCCCCTTCCAATTTCTATTCTCTCTCCCTCCCCCCACCCCCCTGAAGTTTCTGGTCCCCTTGTAACTAAGCTACATTTCTCCCTCTCCCTTGCTTCCCTTCCTTGTCTTACCTACATGATAAACCCTTTAAAAGTTAAATTTTTGGTTTGATACAACCCAAAGATGAGTTTTCATAAAGCTTTGTGATCCCACTACCATTGAGGTCAGCTAAAATGCTACCTGCAAAAAGACTTAAGAGTTTTATCTTCTCTACCTAGAAGTAATGTAGTCACATTTCTTTGTTATGGACTCCAACAACACTTTTCAAGAGACTTATGGAACTGACTGGGAATGGAATAGCCAAATTGAGTTCAGTTTACATATTTCATTATCTCTATGCCTGTCTGTGTGAGAGGAATCTTGCCTTGGATTAGAACTTTTTCCTAATTCAATCAATCAATTTATTTGCGTAGCCAAAGGCCATTGCAACACATATAACATATTACACAAACTGTACAAAATAAAAGAAAGATACACTGCTTGGTTCAAACCATTCCAGAGCTTAACAATAACTCAGGCATTAACATGCATTAAATTCGCCTTCATGGTTTAATTTAAAGGCCAAAAATTCCTCCCTTTTGATAAAAGCGTGGGTCAGGAAATGCGCTGTACGCTTGATAATATCAGTGTCAGCACTATTCAGGAGGTAGGTAAGTATAGTTTGGCCAGATCTACCTGGGAGTGCTGTTATTAAACCAGACAGAAATTTCCCCCTCTGGGTATCATATAGATGACACTGAAGCACTACATGTCCCACTGTTTCCACTGTCAATCTATCGAAAGGGCACAGCCTATTGATAAAGGGGGTACCATCCAAGCACCCCTCTAAAACCTGTGAAGGCAAAGCATTAACCCGGGCCGCCAGGATTAAATTTCTTCCCCTTGCCGAGATATCTGCTGAGAGATAGTGAGCCAGCTGACCCGACCCTGGGGCTAATTCCAGGTAGGACCGCATGTAAGGGGATGCTGCTATTTTCCCCAGGTCCAGCTGTCTGCCTATATCTTGGACCCTCGTTTTAACTTCCGTAACGAGGGAAGCCACTGGCTTATGGGCCAAGTACTCCGCTGAGATGCCCATTGATGAGAGAATAACCTGAATTTCCGTCATCCATGGGTCCAAATAGATATCTTTGCCTATGCTGTGCAACAACACCGGGCAGTAAGGGTCCGAGAGTCTGCACCACAGACGTAAGGCCTGTTCCACGGCCACCTGTTGCCAGGCCCTCTGGCCACACTCTGTCCTTAAGGCAGCATATGGGGTGCCCCGAGGGGCGTGCAGAAGTCCCTGCAAGAACCTCGCCTGGATAGGATTTAGCAGGTGGGCATAGAAAGGTGCCCATAACTCTGCTCCATACATCACCATTGCCCTGACTTTAGCGCCATGGGTCTGAATTTCTGGCTGGACCGCTGATCTGCCTGCCCATGCAAAAAAAACCAAAATTGCCTGGGTTGGGCCCTTAGCAGCCAAGATTGCTCTTTGGACATGGTGCTTCCAGGAGAGTGATTTGTGAAATAGCAGGCCTAGGTACCGGAAGCTAGACACCTGCTGGAACTTGTGGCCCATTATTTCCCAGTTATATACTCTCCTGTTACTTGTAAAGACCATGATTTTAGATTTTTGTACATTGAGTGTCAATTTCATGTCCCTACAGAAGGTCAAAAAAGCCGCCAATTGGTGCTTCGGGCCAATCTGCGTCTGGGATGAGAGGACCACGTCATCCGCATACATTAGGCACCCCAAAGATCTATCTATAAGTTTTGGTGGAAAAAACCTAGGCTCTACTACCCGGGTGGCAATGTCATTGATATAATAATTAAACAGGGCTGGTGCAAACACACAGCCCTGTCGGACTCCCTGGGTAGTATCGACAGGAGGTGTCAAGTGTCATTGCCGATCTATCTTAACTGATATCGAGGAATTGTTATGCAGGGATTGTATCAAATAAAATAGCCGCCTGTCGATAGTAGAGGCTGCCAGCTTAGCCCAGAGTAATTGCCTATCTATGGAATCAAAGGCGGCCTTCAAGTCTAAGAAGGCAGCAAAAAAGACTCCGTTGCGCATTTTATATTTTGACGCTATATGATATAGCACCAGGCATAGCTCTATGGTATAGCGGCCTTGTTGGAATCCGGCCTGCTCCTCGGCTATAGCTGCTTCCCCTTTTAACCAGTCTACAAATCTGATTAGCAGATATTTAGCATATATCTTTGCCACTATGCACAAAAGGCTGATAGGCCTATAGTTCGCCGGGTTGCTATTTGAGCCAGTCTTAAAGATCGGGATTATAATTGCCCTTCCTCATCCCAGTGGGACAGCCCCTGTAGCATTAATAGCTGTAAATAAGGCCGCAAGGACTGGGAACCACCATTCCCTATGATTTTTAAGGAATTCAACATGAACCAAGTCACCTCCTGTGGCTTTCCCATTTTTAAAAGTGTCAACCAGGGATCCTATCTCTGTTATTGTGACAGCTGGCCATGGGGGATCCTCATCAATATGGCCCAGTGGTACTTCCTGGTCGGGGCTTTTCCTAATTTGATTTTAATTTAAATTGGTAAAACAATCAATTTAGTAGCATGTTCTTAATCCAAAAGAAAAGATGCGTGCACATACACACAGTAACTTGTAGTGAGAGAGCTAAAATTGAATGACAGTTTTGTTGTTTCAGTTCCAGATAGATTGTGTGTACATGATCCCACTTGGATAAATTCAGCCTCGTTAAATGTTATGTGTAATGCTAATTGGACATGGAATTCTTTTCATTTCCTTTGCTAAACTGTTGTGGCTGGTTCTTTCTCTGCCTCTCTAGAAGCAGCTGCATTTGTTTGGTTGGCATAGTGACTTTGTGTGCAATACCATATGATATAATGCACCTTGGAATCCCTTTTTGCAAGGCCTGCCATAGGTCTTTGCCACTCCAGACAAAGTAAACTCACAAATAACCAAGTGAGATCAGATTCCACCACATGTGACTGCATGAATTACACACTCATCTCCCTCTCCCTTCATGAACAGCCAGATCTAACCCTCTCTCCACACACTTTTTTTTTGTCCTCCCAGACCACACCAGGAGATGTATGTTACCCAGTTGTAGCTGCTGCTGTCAAACAGCACTGGGCTGACAGTTGCTTGCTGCTGGGCCCACCTCAGCAGCTGCTATCGCCACCAGTCCTAACATCAAATCTTCTCTTCCTCACCTTCCAGTAGCTCCTTGTACCCTTTAAGCGCCTCTCTTTGTAAGACAATTGACTTTGAGGGAACATTGCCTAGCTCTGCCCTTTGGTTGAAAGGCACTGTGGGTATGTAAGGTAATATAGGGTCAGGTTTGAGTATATCATTTTCATGTGTGCCAGCTGAGGTACCAGAAGACCATGTATTTCCCATCTACCAAACTGGTTATCTTGTATGGGCAGGGATATTTTGACATGATTTTTTTATTATTGGAGTCCCTCTTTAGTCATCCTGTGGAGGAGAAGAGGTCTCTCCAGGTTTCTTAGACACTGTGGCATGCTCTGCTTTAAGACACTGTGTGTGTTTGTGTTGCAGGACAGAAGTCTGCACTCAGAGAAGATCAGAGATACATCCTCTGTAAAGACTATCAGGAGCGAACACTTGATCGATGAGCCAATATCAAGCCTCTTTCGCACTTACTCTCTACAGAGCGAGTTAGAAGCAAGCTCCCTCCAACATCTGGATGCTCCTCTCCATGAGCTGGTTGAAGATGATGAGGACGGGGAGGGGGAGGAGAAGTGGAAGTATGCCACTGATCTCTAAATGATAAGAATATGGGAGATCACAGGAAACCCTAACCCAGTACATGAGATGAGACACAGATATACTGGCATGACAAGTGTCACAAATCGGGGAGGGGTGCCATGTATCTCAAGTGTCCCACCCCTTGAGCCCTAAGTACCCCCCAAACATGCCTCTGTGTACACATGCACACAAAACAACTCTCAGCTATCTTGTAGGACTGGATGGAACATCCAACTCCCTTCCCTACAGCATGGAGGCAGGCACTCTTCTACCTACCTACTAGTGCTGCCCCACCAACTGTTGCTGATCCCACCAGTGGATAATTGCCCCTATTGTCTCAAGCCTCCCCTGTGATGCCATGACACAGTGACCACTTTGAATGTCACACTGCATTCCTCTAGAGTACTGAGCTGAGAGAGAGCCCCGGGAGGGGGGAGGGAGTTATGATGTGAGGCAGTGCAGACCACTGTTTGCATTATGTGTTTTGCTGTTGTCTCATAATTAAATATTCTTAAAATAGCTAAATATCCCTTATGGGACTGTGTTACATGAAGGAAGCATTAACGCTTGTGAAACTGACCTAAACGCTTATTGAGCAATGCAAATACTGTGGGAGTTTTGACTTGCAAATAGAAATAACAATAAAGCTTGGAACAGTTAAATTGTTTTACTGTGTATCTCGAACCCTACAAATTCTTTAAGTGTCAGACTCTGTACAATTTGGAGTTTTCATCTTCTGATTAGTTTAATAAACCTCATTTGCATTTGGTGGATTGTGTATGTTTTTTCAATAGCTTCAGACTGCTGTTGGCAGCGACCACTCTAACTGCCTCTGACACCACTCTGACCCCTCTCCTGATTGGCCCCTCTCCTGACTTATGCAAAATTATGTGAAGTTCTGGAGGGAAGTGCTTCATCACTGGTGCACTGCAAGCCTGGACCATCTGTTGGGAGCAAGGGTAAGACAATCTGCCCCCTCTNCGCTGTTGCTGCCTCTGGCTGAGATGGTCTTTGCCGCAGGTGTGGCTGGTTTACCCCACCCACCCACCTTGGGAGTAGGGCCAGGGACTCCCCTGCCCTGACCAACCACTTGAAGAGCAGCAGATGCTGTGGCTGCTGCTGCAGCCCAGACCATCTGCTGGGGGGAGCATGGGTAAGAAGATCTGCCCCCATGCTGCTGTTGTTGCCTCTGGCTGAGACTGTCTTCTCCACAGGTGTGACTGGTTTACACACGCACACACACACCCTTCCACCTTGGGAGCAGGGCCAGGGACTCCCCTGTCCTGACCAACCATTTGAAGAGCTGCAGACGCTGCTCCAGCCTAGACCATCTGCCGGGAGGGAGCAAGTGTAAGAAGATCTGTCCCCCACCCCAATGCTGCTGTTGCTGCTGCCTCTGGCTGAGACTGTCTTTGCCATGGGTGTGGCTGGTTTACCCCTTCCACCTTGGGGGCAGGGCCAGGGACTGTCCCCCCTCCCTCGACCAACCACTTAAAGAGCAGCAGATGCTGTGGCCACGCCGCAGGACCCTGCTCTGAAGGGGCACAACTGGAGGTGGACTGAGGATTGTGGGGGAGGTTTTGATAGGAGGCAGAGATGTCTGTTAGTGGGTGTTCGGGTTGGATAATCAGTAGCCTCAGGAATTGTTGGGTGGGTAATGGAATGATAGCTTTCTCTCCCTGATGAGAGCAGGGGATGAAGGGGGGATGGGGTCTTGGTAACCCTGGTGAGAAGAGGGGTGCAAGATGTTTGGGCAAGACATTTGGGGAGGGGTGGAATGGTAACCTGGTGAGAGGAGTCTGGGGGATATAGAGTGGGGGAAATATGGTGATGGGATTTTCTTTCCTGGGGCTAATGTATTTATATGTGTTGATGAAACTGTTGATTTTTAAAAATGTTTACTATGTATTAATTTCATTTATTGTATATTTAAAATGTTTTGTAAACCGCCTCGAGCCATGATCAGCGAGAGGGGCAGTATAGAAATAATAAATTAAATGGGAGGGTGGGGGGGGATGACTGCTCAGAATGAGAGAGAAGTGTAATTTCAGAAAATAATTAGTGGGGCCAACTGATAACATTTTTTAGATGATTAACTAAAGAAATGTGGTGTTTTTTTCACCAGTGGCGTACGCTACCCAAGGGAGAGGAAATATATTTGTCCCGGGGCCAAATCTAGGGGCTGGGGGGCATAAATTATTTCTCCTGTCCCTATAGTATGGTAGATACTCCCCTTCCACAGATAATCCCCCCTGTCCTGCTGTGACAGGTGGAGAATGGGAGAAGCACCAGATGCAGACACACTGCCCTGCAGCAAGCAGCACCACGATGCAGGCAGCACAGCATCTGGCTCAGAAGAGAAGTCGGGAGAGTGGCCGCAGTGGTGTTGGAGGTGGTTAGAGTGGGAGAGCGGCCACTGCAGCCAGTGGTCTGGAGGAGTTTGAGAGGCTTCAGTAGGGCAGAAAGTTCTATGTTGGCCATAGGTGACTGGTAACTGGTGGGGGGTGGGGGGCACAGGGGTTCTACAGGACTTCCAAGAATCTGGGGGAGCATGTGGCACCCTATGAGTTGCCTATGGTGCTAGCCATCATGAGGAGAGGAGGGCAACAGATTGCTTGATCTGGATACCCATGGAGGGGACACAAGAAGTGGAGTAGCAGGCTTGTCCCCATGTCTTGATGGACGACTGGTGGACCAATGTCCAGAGG
>QEPC01000530.1:802508-818268 GCA_003113815.1 Sphenodon punctatus | reverse complement strand
AGCAGCAGCAGCCTCTGAAGTCAGAGGCTGCTGCTGCTGTCAGAAGCAGACGCGCGTTTTTTTTTTTTTTTTAAAGCAGCGGTGGGGTCCCCCACAGCGCTAGGGAGGCAATGCCCCAAATTTCCTGGGAGGACAGCCACCCCTGGCTCTAAGTCTGATCTGTTAGTTGGTTGGTTTGAAATCTCGGCTAGCTGTTATGGTACTCCTGCCACTGAACATGTTGCCTGCTGGTGGCTATTGGAGATAGGTCCTGGCAGTGGGCTTACAATCTAAGAACAAGGGTTAGGGGGAACACAGGGAGAGACAAACAAACACACACACACACACACACACACACATTCCCATTGTTTATCAATGGGGAACTGAGGCTGTAAAATTCCATAGTAATTTCAAAATTCAGCTTGGCACTGCCTACCATTAACTTCCCCCTCCCTCCGGCCCCACTCATTGACCCACCAGCCTTAGAACCCACCAGCCACCACTGCAAGCAGCAGTGGGAAGGAGCCAGCTCTAGTCTCCTCTCTCATATCCCTCCATAGTAAATACTGCCAAAAAACCAAGGGACACAGGTGCAGAAGATCAGGGGGAAGTGGTAAAGCAAACTGGTACTCCCTCTCCAAACATAAAAAGACAAGGTGCAGAGGCAAGCACAAACCAAATTAGGGATATACACCAGGCCCCCATGTCCTTTATTATTAAATAAATAATACAATGAGGGCTAGAGGATTTTTTATGTGCAAGCACCACATTTCTGTAAATGCAACCTGACAAGCAGAGCTCCCTCACAATGGAGAAAAAAACCCTGGCCCACCCATTATAAAGGCTTGCAGTGCCCTCCCCCTGAGCCCCCCTGATTGGTTGTGGGAGGCAGCAGGCATTGAGCAATCACAGAGTCCCATGAGACTGCTGGGGCCTGCTTGTGCTGCTCATTAGCCAGCAATACATCCATCAGATACTGCTGAGATACTCGCCCCTCCTAACACAGGCACAGTTCAAGAGTTCAACCCTGCTAAGACCCTGAGATGTCTGCTCCCTCCTCCCCGCTCTACATTTTCTCTCCAAAACCCAACTGCCACAGCACTAATAATAATGACAATGATAACGGCATTGTCGTTTTTGGTATCATTTTTGGTATCGATATCTGTATTGATATCATTATCGTTACTGTTATCGTCGGTTGTCATTTTCATTATCGTTGTATGATTCTAGTACGAAGGAAGTATTTCCTGATTTATTCTTATTGGTTTTATTATTTGTTATCGGTTTTATTTGTATCATTTGGTGATTGTTTATATTTTGTATTTTTGTCTGCGATGACTTCAGTCATGCAGTGAATAAATAAAGATAGAGTTATCATTGTCATTATTCTCAGTTGTCGTTTTCGTTATTGCTATAACGAAAATGACAATTTTTGTTATTATTGTAATAACGAAAACGCCATGCACACCCCTACAAATCATTATTATTATTTTATTATTAACAAACATTTATATAGCGCCAGCAGTGTACCTGGCACTTTACAAAGTAATAAAATAGACATGGTCCCTGCCCCTAGGGCTTACAATCTGAGAGACAGGAGCTGGGGGAGAGACATAGGAAGGGGAACAGAGGGAGAGACAAGGGGTCTAACATTCATGAAGATGCGAGGTCTCAGCTGTATGTACTTCGCTTGGTAATCATTGTCCCAAGCCACATGGCAAAGCAAAGCCCTTCCCAAACATAAAAAGACATGGGTTGCAATCCTACTGCAGGTGCAGTGGTGAGCTGGTCAGTGGGTGCAGTGCAGGGCAAATGATTTGGAAAAAGGTGTGAGGAGTGAAGTAGTCAAATTTGAGGACAACATAAAATTATTCAAGATAGTTAAGACCAAGTGTGATGAAATAGCCACCCCTTTCCCCCCTTTCCCCAGGCTTAGAGGATCCATCTTGTTCCCCAAAGCAGCTATTACCAAAGTGGTAGTAAAAACAAACAGGAAATATCTTAATTATAAACTTCAGCATAATATCAGGCTGCCTGGTGCATCTGGCTTCGTGGCAGTGATACTTAAATTTCTTTCTAGCATGCTAAAAAGCCTCTTAGTATCTTCTGGTGGTTACAGTTTTACCTGTTGGTTCTTCAGTTCCTGTCTCTATACCTCAGAAGACTCAGGCCCAGACTCAGTTCCTCTGCCAACTCTTTCCCAGCCTTTGAACTTCCTCTCCTTGTTAGTTATTAACAAAAATGAAAATGACACATTTTAATAATGAAAAGAATAACAAAAAATGACCTGGGGCCCTGGTGCAACTGCACACTCCTAGGGGATTCTATATTTGTTCAGAGAACTGAGACAAACAGGGAAGTTCTCTGAGTGGTTCTGTGATTCTCACTTATGGTTGTGCCCTCAGGCAAACGCCTGGGGTTTAGGCGCCGCAGCACTTCCACTACTGTGGTCCCTAACTCTGACCAGCATGATCAGTACCTCATCTGCTTAGAAGAGAAACACGTTAGGAGAAGCTGTCCAGCTTGCAAAGCTTTAACCTCCTGATCCATCAAAAAGAAAAAAAGAAGGTTCCAAGAGCTTCTGACTAGTGTAGCCTGAAATCTTGGTCCTGGGGAAACCTTGGACCTGATATCTGGATCTTATTACTCTGAGTTCTCTTGTACCTGACTACTTTAATAGTAGAGAAACCTTTTCTTACCAGACTGCTGAAATGAAGTCAAAGACTTAGGTCTTGGTTACGTAGCTTTACTTAATTAAATGTAAAATTACATCCTTGAGTTCTTCCCACCACTCAGTCCAAGTTGACCTTTATCAGCTCTGACATGGAGCCCAGCTCAGTACTGGGACCCAGCAGCAAGACAAAGTCCCTATTGGGACAGAGATGCAATGCCAAGGAACAGACCCTGCCATATTCTGTTACTGATTCAAACTCCCTGCAGCAACTATCTGGTCGATCTGACACCATGGAGTCCTCTCCGGCACTGCAGTCCAACACCATGGAGTCCTCTCTGGCACCGCCCAATTTAATAGTCAGTACCAGACTATGAAGAGACACAGCAGTAGATGCCCTAGGAATTACCTGCCCCAACCTGGGAACCAACTTATCCAGATCCCTGGGCCGGACAGGAAAGGCATGCTCCACCAGAATGGGACTTTGGCTATGGGCCAGTGCCTCACTCCAGACCACCCTATGCCCCTTTTCTACATGCAGAGATGGAATGGTATTACAGTTGGTCATAACACCTAGGCATGCCTTACTTGTACTTTGACCCTTGGTACGGCAATGACATAAGCTACCCACAGTGCAACCCGTGCAGAGGACAGAGTAGATTCATCTCAAGGTCTAGCTCCTCTTCATCCTCGGAGAGAGCATCACCCGCTACCTCCTCTAGAGCCCGCACAAGCACCCAGTCTCCACCTACCGCCCATGAGCAAGATACGCAGCTACCAGCACACCCCTCGGCTCAGTTCCCACCAGTATTCTCGCTTTAGCCAGCTGCACCACCTTATTCAACATACGGGGCCAACACACATACCTCTGCTAACTGCACTACAACTGGTACCTTTACAGACTGCTCCTATAGCTGACCTCATACAGCCTCTGATACCAGCTAAGGACCAAGGACAAGGCCAAACTCCACTGCAACCACCAACAGCACAACCTGACCTGCCATCCACACTGTCAGAAGATGCGCTGATACCACCACCCAGTGACACTATATCAGATCCATCACCGCTATTAGCAGCGACAGAGGATGTAAAGAACTTTCAGTGTTACATCAACTATCCTTGGCACTTCCTCAAATTCCAACAAAAGTTACTCAAAAGGCCTCCTTGGGCCCTGTGTTCAGAATGTTTGCAGGAGGAGATACTGGACAAATAATTCTCCCCTTATTTGAAGAACCGATAGAGCCATTGAATTCATCTTGGGCAAACCCATCATCATCTGCCCCTATGACTAAACTAGTGGATGCATTATACCCAGTATTGCTTGATACATTCACTTGATACATCCATGTTCTCACATAATCCAACCCCCAACTCCATGGTGGTTTCCGCAGCAACCATCAGGGTGACATCTGGCACAGTGAAAACATCCCCATCTGATAAGGAGAACAGACACCTTGGTGTGCTAGGCTGTAAGGGCTTCTTGGCAGTCACCTTGTCGCTCAAAGTGGCAAATTACGAAGCCGCCATGGCTGCTTACCAACATGCCTTATGGACCAAGACTGCTTCCTTCCCCCTTCTAGCTACTCTGATAGTGTTCCTGGCTGTTCTGCAGCTGGGTCAGACGGCTGGACAGCTTCAGCATGCGGCCTCAGAGCTCCATGCTGGGGCCCGTGTATACGAGGAGATAAGTGAGTTATCCCGGTGTTTATGCCTCGCACCCCCCCTCTGTCTGTGTAGGATCCATGGTTGTTGAGGCCTGTGTATCATCCTACTGTGGCGCTCCCTCTCCCTCTCTCCTTTAGTGCAGGCGATGATCAGTGAGCGGAGCAGGAGGAGGTGGTCCAGCTCCTCCTGCACCTCCTGCAGAGGGTACACCAGCTTGACCGCGCCTAGGAGGATCGCTGGAGCCAGGTCTGGGGTCGATGGCCCTACTGAGGCCGTCACCCCTCTCTTCGTTGCTGCTCCTATCTGCCCCGCCACCCCTCTCTTCGTTGCTGCTCTGATCTGTTTTTATTTATTGGTTTTTGAGCCTGTTGCTCTCGCCGTTCCATCATTAAAGTGTGTTTGCTCATTTCCCCTGGTGTCTGTGTTCTCTATCTCTCTGTTATGGTCCTATGTGTGACTGGGTTCTGGTTGTTGCGGTGTACTTCCCTGGAAGTGCCTGGGTTTGTTGCTGTGTCCCCCCAGCCCCCCTGTGGTTGTGCTACTCCCCTTTGGAGTAGCCCCTTGGTTCCCTGTCCTCTGTGTTGTGCCCTCTTGACTGTGTTTGTGGGTTACCATTTGGCCCCCACTGCCCCTATCATCCCTTCCCTGTCGTCCTTCAGGCGGGGGGGGGGGCAGTTTACCATCCCTTTGGGCCATGGCTGTGCTGGTTATAATTGACACATGTGTACCACTTGTTAAGTATGACATTTGGGGGGGGGGGAAGTAAATGTCACACTCAAGTGGGAAAATGTTACACAATGTATTATTAATAATCAAAATGTATGGATTTCTAGGAAATGTAGCATAGGTATGGAGGAAGACATTGGGTGGGAAAAATTACCATTCTCAGGGGAACTAACCATTTTTAAGAACAATACACAAATTCAGTCACCATGGGACCCTGCTTTTTGCATTATGTCCCCAGAATATCGCTGTGTAAACAATTTTGCTTTTCCAAGGGAAGATTATGGGAGTGCATATGTCATATGGACAGGGCCTCCACAGCCACACCCACATGACACTTCCTCAGTACAAACCCAATGGGACAAATGTGTGCACATAAGGGATGGATATATTCAGTTTACAAACATAACCATCAGATTAGCAGAATACAATATTACTAGAAGACACCCACAGTGTGCACCTTATGTGGCACCCCTCTTTGAAGCTTGGTTGCAATCTTTTGAATATCTAAAGAGAGAAGGGGAATATAAATTCTCTAAAAGCCACCCCAGACACACCCGAGACGTGTCAGGATGGATTGGCAGGGGAGGAGCCATATTAAACAGCATAGACATTGAAACAATGACCAATAAATTGGGAACCACAGAAGCATTATTGGGATCATTACATCAGCCACTGACTAATAGCAACCAGGTACTCCAGGAAGGGTTAAAACATTTGGTTCTCACACTACCTGATTGGTATAGGTTAATGAGGCAACAAATAATACCACAGATAACACTATTATGGCATTGGCCAACACAACTAGGCTGGCTATTCAGTGCACCCAGTGGCAAGAAAGAGCACTGAGTGTACTGGATGACATCATTGGGAGCCTAGAGGGTGGTAAAATGCATAGACATCTGTGGTCCATTCTTATTAAAGAAAATATAGATCCAAGTTGGACTAAGGTATTAGCACATCACATTGTGTATTTCCCAGCAGGATTAACCTTGCATATCCAGGTAGCCTCCAGTTGTGGAATATGACATTTGCATAATCTGCAGCTGAAATACATGAGGCTGTGAAAAACACCCAGATGTGGAACACCCAAGGTTCAAAGCCTAGCAAACACAGTGAGACATGCTGCTGTAGTTTTAAAGGCAGAAGGAAAGAAAACTACCCAGGTTCTCACTAAAGTAGAATACACCACTAAACATTCATTCTGGAAAAGTATCTTTGGGTGGTCACCAATGGCTACTGGCATGTTGAACTTGTTAATCCATCCAATTGTTGTAGTAATACAAATTATATTGCTTGTAATCCTATTATGTATAATATGTTGGGTAAAAAGACTGGTAGGCCCACTAAAGCACAAAGCATTCTATGTAATCCCAAAATAAAAGAAATAATCAAGTGATGTGTTAATGGGAAGTGCCCAGTTAACAAGGGGGGACTGTAGTGAATTAATAGACTGATTGAAGCACCAAGAGAATATTGTACTGTACACATCTGTAACTATTGAAAGGATGCTATGAGTTTCCTACATGCTTTATTTGCTTGCTATATGCTCCATAGTAACTTTTAGTTTAGGAATATTGAAAATGCATATTAGGAGGAAAACAGGCTGGCAGGAGGAGAGAGAGAAATGCTGACAGGGATATATTCTTGTAAGAACAGAACCAGAAAGAACTGTCCGTGCCCAGAACATGACTGTACATTAGAGTTGGGACCCCGGGGCAATTACCGGGTACCGGATTTACCGGTTTTCTGGTTCTCAAAGAACCGGATTCTAGGATTCTGGTCCATCCTGAAGTTGACCCTTAAAGCAGCATCGTCCCACCATGTCAGGGCCCCCGCCCACCATTGCTGGGCCCTGTGCATAACCCCAGAGGCACCTTTCAGTGGGCATGGTGAGCATGACAGTGCTAAGGAGGGCCGCCCTCCTCCAGTAGTGGTGAGCAGCTGCCTCCCTGAGGACTGCTGGATGGGAGTGTGCAATCAGCATGGCCCTGCAGTAAATCCCAAACAGCCTGAGCGCCATGCGCATGGCCTGAATGCGGCGGTGCCTGTGGTGAGCGAGTAGGCTGGTTGGAGCAAAGGGGGTCAGGCATTCCCGGACCCCGGCGTACAGTTCGAGCAGCTCTGTGGTGACCTGTGGAGCTCGGTGTGCTGACGGTACTACTCAGCAATGATCTCCAGTAAGAGCCAACAGGCACCCCATTGGTTGGCATCCATGGCGGGTGACAGTGGGGGACTGAGCAGGTAAACGCCTCAAAAGCAATGGGCGTTGTCATGCACAATGCTCAGAGGCATGCTAGTGCTGATGTGCTGCATAGGGATGGGTGAACAGAATGGAGTTCGGAAATTTAGTTTGGTTTGAAATTCGGGTTTGGAAATCCGGTTCGGTTTGAAATTCAAGTTCGGTTTGGAAGTTCGGTTCGGTCGACTGAACAGACCAGGTTTTTTTGTGTGTGTTGCCACTAGGGATGGGCAAACAGAATGGAGTTTGGAAATTTGGTTCGGTTTGAAATTGGAGTTCGGTTCGGAAGTTCGGTCCGGTCGACCAAACACACCGAGTTCAGTCCGAACTTCCGAACCTTGTTCGCCCATCCCTAGTGCTGCAGGTTGTGGCTTGCTATAATGGGCCTGTAGCCAGCACACGCTCATCTGCCAGCAGTCATCTGTTGGGTCATGTACTGTGGTGCTTTGCCTACTGGTGGTGGGCTATGCATCATCGGGTGGTCTGGGTGGCACAGGGCCACTCACCCGTACCGGGAGGGCTCCACCTGTATGTTTTGGGCTTCCTGTTACCATTGGCAAGCAGGTATTGTGGTGTTGGGTACTCTCCATATATGGGCGCTAAGGTGTTCTGGTGCATAGCGGGGGTGGGGGGGGGCGGGTTTACCTCAGGCATGTAGGTGGCTATGTGTGGGTGGTGTGTGGTTGGTTGTATGTTGTCTGCATAACACTGCTGTCTGTGTGTTGGCCATCCCCAGGTTTCGGTTCCTGCAGCTGTGCTGTGTCCACTCCCATGCATCACTTCCTAGTCGTCCCATAGTGCTGCCTGTACCCTTATCATGTGTCCTTGGAGCTCCCCTGGTTGCCTCCTCTGCCTACTTTTGTTTGTGGGGCCCCTATTTCCTTGACATTCAGACCCTCTGCCAGATGCACTATGGTGATTAATGCTGCCTCGGAGCTCCCGTTCTGCAGTTCCACAGCCGGTCCGCATTGCTGGACCTACAGGGAGACCATGGCTCTAGCTGACCTGTGGCATTCCCAGCCTGCATAACTGCTCCTGTGCTCCCCAGATACCCTCCCGGATGCCTATTTGTGTCTGAGCTCGGGCCTTCACCACTTTGGATATGTGGTTAGCGCTTGGGAGTGCCGACTCCATGCAGAGGAGCTGGGCCTGTGTCCCTTTCCGGATGGGTACATTCCAAAGTTGAGGGGTTTGCATGTGTCATGGTCTGTGGCAGAGACATTGTCAGCTCTATCTGTGTGTGCCTTGTCTGGCTTCCAGACCTGTCTGGCGGAGGGAGGCCCTGCCCTGGCTATTTCCTCTTTCAACTGCATCCTCGGGGCCCGTGGCTACCAGCATTCGCGTGGGGCTGTTTATTACCACCTGTTGGAGCTTGGACAGCTGGCGTGGCCCCGTGCAGCTGACTATGCCTTGCCTGATCCCACAGGACCCAAGCTGCTGGCGCTGTCTGATGTGTGGTCCCATGCTGATGTTCAGGTTGGGCTCACCAGTCCTAATTCTTTTGAAGTCTACTATTATGTTGCCCACCACATGGCATGGATGGGCTATTGGTGGGGCATGTTGCAGTGGCCGCACTATGTTCATCTGTTAGGCCACTCTGTCCCACCCCCCTTTGTGACCCCGTGCAGCTGAATGTAGGTCCCCCCAGGGTCATGTGTGTCTCAGGTGTCATCTCTACCATGTGCTCCCTGCATCTCCCTGGCCATTCCGTTTTTTGACCTGCTCCATCATTCCCATTCAGGACCCACTGCTGTCCTGGCTCCATCTGTTGCCTCCCTTCTGCTTGGCTGTCTCAGTTTGCCTGCCCCCTGTGGTACCCCATGACCATCTGTAACCATGGGGTTCGTTTCTGTGACCCACCCCCTGTGTTGCTGTCCAACAACTGTACTGGGGTTCCCGGTAGACTTTTGCATCCCTTGCTCAGTTGGCTCCCCACCTGTGTCCATGACCTGCCCCCACCCCCATTATGCCTCGGGGACTGTTTGTGTCTGGGGTTCTTTGCATGCAACACCTGGCTTTCCCTTTGGGGGGGGGCTACATCAGCTGTACACAGCTTGGGGCTTGATTCCCTCGCCGGCCGTCCATTTTCATCTGGGACAGGTTGTCTTGCTACTGGGACCAGCCTCAGCCCTCTCCAGTGACTTCATTGGATTGGTGGCTCTTCCCCTGTGACCCTGCTCTGTCCCCATGGGGACCCCTGTTAGTTCAGTGGCCTGTGTTGCTGTTGGGTGCCTCATGCTGCCTGTGCTGTCCCTGGGGTTTTGGGTGTCCCGCTCTGTTCCGACCTCTTCCCCCTCCTATTTCTTTGCCTGTTGTTGACCTCCCCCGCCCCCCGTGTCTTTGGCGCTGTCTGTTGGGCTTCCCGGTGTTTTGTTCTCCATTCCCCCCTGTGTGCAGCTGCTCGTAGCTGTGTGGGATGTCCTGTCTCCATGTCTCTTCCTGGATAAATCTTGTCTTTTCTATTTTGTATAACTAATAAGGAATTGATACAATTCGGGCCTTTGCAGAGTGCTATAAACATGCCAAATTGTTGTAACCATCAGAGATTTTTTCTCCTGTCAGAGGCAATCTCTGCTGGTGAAAGATCTCTCCTATTGCAATTGCTAAATAAATAGTGTTTTCTGACAGACAAACTCCCAAACAGACTGAAGAAGTGTTTTCTTCCACAATTTCTGATGCCGTGACTCAGATCCGCTAAGAGCTCAGCTGGAACCTGATACCCGCGATTCATCCCCCCCAGAACCCCAGCGCACCACTCAAAGGTACGAGACCTTTCAAAATCTCTATTGGGGTTCAGAGGAGGACTATTCATGGGCTGGGAAAACCAGACCAGAGCCTAACGCGATTCGAACTTTGAATTGAGGAGTCTGTCAGACGCACTAGAGAGGGTGAGTTACTGACTGGCCAGAGGTATTTTTATTGCTGGAAAGTGTGAATTGAGATTAACTGTTGTGTGACTGGAAAGTGTGAATTGAGAAATAACCGTTGACCAGGTCTAGGACTAGGCCTTAGGGCCAAACCCTGTGACTCAGTGGAATCGGGTGTGAATTGAGATGATAACTACTGACCAGGTCTGGGACTTAAATCGAGTCTAGCCGCCCCAGGGTCATTGTAATAATGCCTCTGAAAGCAAGGGGGCTCGGTGGAATCCCGTGACTCAGCAGGTGTGAATGTAAAGAACCTTTCCTTTTCCCTTCCATGGAAATGAGCCCTTGACTATAGTTAAGAGGACCTCTTAATAAATCTTTCCTGTGTGAGTGTACCTGTCTGAATTGAGAAATTGGGGTGGGGGGGTTTCAAAGGATGTTCCCACCCAGCCAAAAGGTACTCCAGCATTGTACATGTACATGCATTATGGACAGAAGACATGTAGATTTTTGGATAAATGGAATTGGTATAGACAATCTAAATAAGCAGTTTCCTCTCATTGGCACTTTTGACCTAGATAAAATTGTGTACCTCCGCGGAGCTTTAGAGTCAAGAGGTTCTAAAATACCACAGACTCAATGGGATGCATTTTTTTGATTGGTATGATGAAACTTCCAAAAGACTAAATGAATCCTGGGTGTGGAGTCTTAAAGACTCTCAAGAAAAATTAAAATCCCAGTTGCAGGAAGTCAAGCAGAACACAAAAATTCATCCTCCTGCAAAATTATATCCCCAACTAACTAAACCAAAAACTCTGGATTAGAAGAACCTCATTGACTGCAGGGAAATCCTACCTCCTTACAGGCCCCTGCCACTTCTTGACCTACCTTACAATCCACATGAGGATCCTACTCCTACAATAGACCCTCTGGACCCCAACCGGTCACCACCCATTTTATCCCCATCCAACCCCTTTTGTGGCTCAAGTTTTTTCTCCCCTATTTCACAACATCCTCGAAGACACCCACATGCCCCTATTTTTCAAGCCCCACTTAGACATATGCCTACTGGAGATGGAACTACCACCATTGTCCATGCCCCTTGGACTCCCACAGACTTTAGAAATTTAGTCAAGGCGTTTCCCAATATCAGAGAAGAACCCTTTAAATTCAAAGATGATTTGAAAATTGTTATTGACCGTTACAAACCAAACTGGGCCAACATGAACCAGCTCCTCAGAGCTTCCCTGCCCACTGAGGTAGAACAAAGACTCAAACAAATGGCAAACTGGCCCCCTACTGAACCCTCTTTGGCCAACTTGCCAGGGGCTAGAAACCAACTACTTGAAGCCATTCCCTGTGTATACCCTAAGAAAACTGATTGGACAAAAATTCATAATTGTAAACAAAACAAAGTGAAAAACCTCAGAGACTATATGGATCGCCTGAAAACTGAGTTTGACAAACATTCAGGCATTGAGGATGCGGCTACTAACATTCCACATGCAGTAACATCAGCTTTTGTGCAGGGTCTCCTCCCAAAGGTCCAGGAACAACTTTGCTCTGTTGCAATCGGTTGGCAAACCAAACCTTTGGCCGAGCTTGTTGATATTGCTAACCATTGTGGGTCCTGCCAGGACAAGAAAAAGGAAGCCTCTGAGACTAGGTTAATGGTTCTCCAGATACAGCATTTTGACTCTTATAGAGGAAGAGGTAGAGGCCAACAAAGAGGAGGTTTTAGAGGATGGGGCAGGGATGAGGAACTTTTATGACTCCCCAAAATTCTTCTTGCCATTTTTGTGGTCAAATTGGCCATTGGAAGTCACAGTGTCTGAGCCGTTCTGGCCAGATGGATTAGACATTTGATTCCTCCCTGCCGCCTCCCCTTCTCCCTACCCAACAACCCCCTCCTCCTTTCCCCAATCAAGGTCCCTACTGACAACGCCTGAGGGATGGTAACTTCATCAATATGGCTCTTATACCAGTTGATCAAACTGGCCCCTCGTTTCCTGTGAAATCAATGATAAACCAACTGAATGTCTCATAGATACAGGTGCGAGTAAACCCACCTTAAAATCCCAAGATTTCCCTTTTACCCCTTTGTCTACTGAAGTTATAAATGCTGTAGGAATTTCTAACCAGGTGGTCCCCCACCCGGTTTCTCAGCCTTTATCTGTGACGTTTGGTCCTATTTCTGAGCAACATGACTTCTTGCTACGTCCCTCTTCTCCAGTAAATTTATTGGGTAGAGATTTACTTTGTAAACTTGGTTGCACAATTTACTGTTCTCCTGACGGAGTTTACTTTGATATTCCTGTTGAAAATGAACTCACTATCTTAGCAACCTTGTCTAAAGCATCAGACCCTCAATATTAATCAGCAGAACAAATTTCTACTGCCCAACAAGAGATTCTTTCTTTGGTGCCACCTTCCCTTTGGTCCCAACATGCCAATGAAGTTGGTCAAATTAAAACAGTTTCACCTGTCCTAATTAAGCTAATCCCCTGTAAACTTTTACCTAAGGTTCCACAATACCCTTTACGCCCAGAGGCAGAGGCAGGTATTTGTCCTGTCATTGAATCCTTACTAAAACAAGGTATTATTATACACACCCACAGCCCATGCAATACTCTAATCCTTCCTGTTAAAAAGCCAGGAAAAAATGTGTATCTGTTTGTGCAAGATTTAAGGGCTGTCGACGCTGTTGTTTTACCCACCTTCCCTGTTCCTAATCCTGCTACTATTTTGTCTTGTATCCCGCCCTCTTCCAAGTATGGTGGTAGATTTGTGTTCTGCTTTCTTTTCCATCCCCGTTCACCCTGACAGCCAATTTCTTTTTCCTTTCACTTACTAAGGACTTCAATACACTTGGACCAGGTTACCCCAAGGGTATACTGAATCCCCTTCTTTGTTCTCTCAAATATTAAAAAAGGATTTAGATAATATTGTTTTCACAGCTGGGTCTACATTGGTTCAATAGGTAGGCAATTTACTCCTGATTTCCCCATCTTTGGAAGCCTGCCAAAAAGATTAACTGACCTTGCATTCTACCTTAGTTCATGAGACATAAAGCCTCTAAAGAGAAATTGCAACTTTGGTTGCCCCGTGTTCATTATTTGGGACATGACATTTCTGCTGGAGAACGTTCTCTCTCCAAAGACAGGGTCCAATCTATTTTAAAGGTTCCTAAACCAATTACTATTTCACAAATGAGAACCTTTTGGGGCATGACAGGCTATTGCCACCAATGGATTTTGGACTACACCTCAATTGTTAAACCTCTGCAGGAACTCACCCGGTTGGAAACTCCTGAACCTCTTCCGCGGTCTACCGAGACGGAACAAACTTTCACTACTTTGAAGCAAGCACTTTCTTCCACCCCTGCTCTTGGGTTACCAGATTATTCAAAGCCCTTTACTCTTTATTGTCATGAAAAAGATGGGTTTGCATTGGAAGTCCTCACGCAAACACATGGGGACAACAAAGACCAGTTGTTTACTATAGTACTGCCCTAGATTCAGTTGCCACTGGGTTTCCACCTTGTCTCCGTTCAGTAGCAGCGGCTGCTCTCCTTGTGGAAGCCTCAGGTACTTTGGTTCTTGGATCCCCACTTACTGTTGCTATTCCCCATTCAGTGACAGCTTTGTTGTTAAAAAGCAAAACACCGCACTTATGAAATGCCCATTTGAGAAAATATGAAATTCTTTTGTTATCTGCAACTCACATTACACTTACTCGGTGTCCAATTTTAAATCCTGCTTCCTTACTATTGACTTCATTTGATGGTGACCCCCATGATTGTTTGGCTTTAACTCCTCATCTCACTACTCCCCGAATTGATCTCAAAGATGTCCCATTACAAAATCCTGACTTAGTCTTTTATGATGATGGGTCCTGTCAAAGAGATGTGAAAGGCAACCTTGTAGCAGGTTATGCTGTTTGCTCCCAGCACGAAGTAATTGAAAGTAACCCCTTCCCTTCTGTGTATTCAGCTCAAGTTGCAGAACTTTTTGCCTTGACTAGAGCCTGCATATTGGCAAAAGAGAAATCTGTTAGTATCTTTACTGACTCCTGGTATGCCTTTGGTGTTGTACATGACTGTGACCAACTTTGGAAATAATGAGGTTTTCTTCAAGTGGTTCACAGATTAAAAATGGCTCTTATGTTGCTGCATTATGAGATGCTCTTCAATTACCCTCTGCTGTTGCTATTGTTAAATGTCAAGCTCATTTAGTTCCTCATGATGAAGTTACCTGTGGAAATGCCCTTGCAGACACAACTGCCAAGGCTGCAGCCCTTTCTGTGCCTCAGACTACAAGTTTCCCATTACTCCCACTTGTCCAGTCTCCTATGGCAACTCTCCATAAAGTTGCCCTCCTCCAAGATCAGGCTCCAGATGCTTAAAAAAATTCTTGGAGACTGGCAGGGTGTATTTTACACTCAGATCATTTGTGGCGTTCCCCGGACGGCCGCCTGGTGGCGCCCATAGTCTTTCTCCCTTACCTTGCTTGTGTTCACCACAATGTGGCTCACTTGAGCAAAGGGGGGATGATTGATACTGTTAACCAAGATTGGTATGCTCCAAATTTTCCTACTGTAGCCCAGAATTATTGTCAAACCTGCCCGATTTGCCAAGCTCATAATGTTGGCAAGCCGGTAAAAACCAAGAGGGCAGCACATCCCCCCACCATGGGGACCGTTCGTAAATATTCAGATAGATTTTATCCAAATGCCAAAGTGTTCTTCATATGAATACGTATTAGTGATTGTTTGTATATTTTCTGGATGGGTAGAAGCCTACCCCTGTGTAAAGGCTGACACTATTACTGTCAGCAAAAGATTTCTGAAAGAATTCATTCCCCGGTTTGGAATTCCCTTGTCCATTAACAGTGACAGTGGAACCCACTTCACGGGCCAGATTATGAAAGAAGTGTGCAAGGCCCTTGCTATCCAACAGAATTTTCACTGCCCATATCACCCACAGTCAGCAGGAGCAGTGGAAAGACGGAACGGCATTTTGAAAAATAAAATAGCAAAGATTTGTAATGAGTAGGGATGGGTGAACGCGGTTTCGAAGTTCAGAGTTCGGACCAAACTTGGTCTGTTCGGTTGACCATACCGAACTTCTGAACCGAACTCAAATTTCGAACCAAAACGAATTTCCAAACTCCGTTATGTTCACCCATCTCTTGTGGCAACAGACACCAAAAAACCTGGTTTTGAATGGCCGAACTTGGTTCGGAAGTTCGGAATTTGACCAAACTTGGTCTGTTCGGTCGACCGAACTGAACTTCCAAACCAAATTCGAATTTCAAACCGAACCGAATTTCCGAACTCTGTTCTGTTTGCCCATCCCTAGTAATGAGACTGGACTCAAATGGCCAGATGCCTTACCTTAGCTCTTATGAGTATGAGGTCATCATGTAATAGAAAGACTGGACTATCACCACATGAGATTCTCATGGGATGACCTATGAGGCTCCCAAGCTCACCACCTGTCACCTCACAGACTTTAGACTTAATCTTGACTGACTGATAGGGATGGGCGAATGCGGTTTGGAAGTTCGGTGTTTGGCCTGAACTCGGCCTGTTCGGACGACCGAAAACGAACAC